>JAVJIF010015476.1:0-86917 GCA_038442645.1 Agave tequilana | reverse complement strand
CCATAGATCGAATTTTTTTTACAAAGCCAAAGTATTCATGCAATATGATTCATAAGATATAAATTGTATATTTCAATATCATGGAAGAAAAATCTCAAATTTTTGAATTTTAATTCTCAAAATCTAGACATCCTCAATGGAGTGGATCTAATACCAATTGGTTGATGAAGAAGAATGCCAAGTACGACTCCATTCGTTGGATTCTCCTTCTTCAAGAATTCGATCTCGAGATTCAACATAAGAAATGCATAGAAAATATCATTGCTGACCATCTCTCGTATATTCCAAATTCTCCATGCAATGAAATGCCCATCAATGATGACTTTCCCGATGAAAAACTCTTAGCTGTCTTTAGGGAACCTACTTTGCCGATATAGTGAATTACTTAGTCACAAAACAAACCCCATCTGATTCGTCTAAAAATAACGTATACTGGTTCTTATCTCAAGTCCGGTATTTCTTTTAGGAGGAACCATATCTTTTCAAGTACTGTTCCAACCAAATCATTAGTAGATGCATTCAGATGAAGAAATCAAGAGTAGTATTTGTCCTTCTATCACGAGCTTGCATGCGGTGGACACTTTGGTCCCGCAAGACTGCTGCAAAGTTGCTATAAAGTGGGTTCTATTAGCCCACTTTATTCGAAGATGCTTATGAATTTGCAAGACATACCCTGATGCCAGATGGTAGGAAGGATCTCAAAACGAGATATTTTGCCCCTCAATCTAATTCTAAAAATAGAACTCTTGATATTTGGAACATCAACTTTATGGGTCAATTTCCTAATTTATTTGGAAACCAATACATATTGGTTGCTATGAACTATGTGTCCAAGTGGGTAGAACTCATTCCAAGTAAAACTAATGATAACAAAGTTGTCATAAAGTTTTTAAAAGAGAGCAATTTCTTGCGCTCGGAACCCCTTATGCTATCATCAGTGATAGTATATCACTTTTGCAATAGATCCTTGAAGCTCTTATGGAAAGTATGCTATAACTTACAAGTTATCCACACCTTATCATCCTCAAACTAGTGGGCATGTGGAGGTCTTCAGTAGACAAATCAAGCGTATTTTGGAGAAGACTGTGAATCAAAACCTGAAAATTGGTCCACCAAATTGTAGATGCCTATGAGCCTACCATGACTGCTTTCAAGACGATTTTAGGAATGTTCCTTATAGGTTAGTCTTTGAAAAGGCTTGCCACCTACCTGTTGAGTTAGAAAACTGGGCCTTATGGTAATAAAACAGTTAAATTTGATTTGAATAAGGCCAGTGAACTTCAAAAATTATAAAATTTAAATTAGAGGAGTTGAGAAATGAGGCCCATGAAAATGCAATGATCAACAAAGATAGAGTTAGATTTTTCATGATAAACATATCATAATGAAAATATTGTTTGAACAAAAAAGTCTTACTCTATAATTCTGGACTTCATCTTTTTTCAAGAAAGCTAAAATCAAGATGGACAGGGCCATTTGTTGTTAAATCGTGTTTCCACACGGTGCTGTAGAGATCAGTGACACCAATAATAAGAATGGACTTTAAGATAAATGGTCAATGCCTTAAACCTTTTTTGAAATCGGTGCCAGTAAATGAAACAGCTATGGTCTTTTCGACTCAGTGAATCGGTAACTTTACCTCTTTTACATTCCATTTCATGATCTCATATTTTTTTCATACATGGGACAATGCATGAGATATGTGTTGGTAGTTCTAACATAATTAACATTGTTTAAAAAGAAAAAATGTTAAAAAATTTTTTTGAAAAAAAAGAATAATATTTTGACTTATTTTTTTATAAGAAATTAAGTAAATTAGGAATAGGAGAATCATAATTAGGATTTATTATACTTGAACAAAATAAGATGACTTGTTGATTTCTAGGGTTAGGAGGAAAAGTCAGAAAAGTAATTTTAGTTTAATTTTACTTTGATGAAATATGCACACTTTATACACTTTCACACTTAGGGTTCAAAAATAAAAAATATTATGCCCTTATAAAAAAATAAAGAAATATATATATATATATATATATATATAATATATATATATATATATATATCCTTGATTAAGCTGGGTACTTGTGCCTCATAAAGCATAAATATTCACGCCTAAATAGGAACATTTTATAAATAAAAATCTTTAGTTTGTGGCTTATTTGCTTGAGTGGCTTAAGTCCTTGGGGTGCTTTCTCACCGGTGTCCTAAGACTGTCCGTTTGGGTGTCACCGACTAAAAGCCGTTACATGGGCAGATTAGAAAGCCTAATAAACTAAGGAATAATATCACCAAAAAAATAACGAAGGTATAAAAGTTAAAGTTAAAGAACCCTTATTTAAAATTTCACGGTCACGGAAGGTGCATATGACTTCGGGTAAAGTAATAGACTAGATGAGAAATACAATTTGACTCCTTATTTAATTGATAACACATTTTCTAATAGAGACAAAGTTAAGAATGAAAAAATTGATTTTCCTATGACTTATAAGTACTCGAAACTCTTACAATAATACCTGACATATTTTCTTGCTTTTCAAAATGCTTTTCGAAAATACTTACACTTTTCTCTTTCTTTATGAATTTTGTGGGTGTAATCCACTGAAAATCGTCATGAGACAAAACTCGTCCTCTAGGAGTAATCTAGAGGTTTTACGGCTATTATACATGCTCAGTGCAATCGAGTGACCTGTAAAAGTGATCAAAATAATTTATTAGGATTAGTTTTGATGTTTTGCTCGAGGACGAGCAAAAGGCAAGTGTGGGGTGTGATCGATCATCTATATTGCACATCTAATGTCACAATCCATAATTATTGTCAATATATCATGTAATTAATATATTTATTTAATAAAATGCATGCCCATTAATAATGGAGGTGGAAGAAGATTGAGTCGAAAAGCCCACTTTAATTTTGATTTAAATCTAATTAAAGAGGAGATAAATATTCAGGAGGATAAGGATAATTCTAGCTGAAGATCAACGTATATCAGAGAGGATTACATCGAATAAAATTGGTTAATTTGATTTTATATGAATCCAAATCGGTTAGCTTAAGAATCACGAAGATCAGATTCGAATCAGAGATTAATAGCAAAATCAAGCTAGACAAAAGAGGACAAAATCATATGCTATCAACATCGCCCCTTGGATTGGCCATTGTGCCACATCTGGCCATGGATCCGTGGCCAAAGCGCGATCCGCAGCCCTATGGTGGAGATAAGGGGAGCATTTTCTCCCTTATCTCTCACTCCTCTCCCCTCTAGGTTTTTTTATATAAGAAAGGCAGGATGTTTTTGAAGAATGTACCGAAAAAGTTTAAGTTTTTTCTCTTTATTTAGGGTTAGGATCGTTGTTAGATAGTTTATGAGAAGTTGTATTAGTTCTTAATTTATAATTCAGTTCAGAAACAAAGTGAGAGAGAAAGAGTGATTATAATCTGAAGTTGAAGTGACCTCAATAAAGATTCGACGGACTTCTTTTCTTCTCCAATTCACGGGTATGTTGCATTTTAATTTAATATTTTCTTTTTTAGCAATGAGTAGCTAAATCTCTTCTTTTTGAGCTACTAATCTCTCTCTCTAGTATCGATCTTGATCAATATAATAAAAAGACCCAACTGAATCATATGAATGTCTTAAACTAAGCCCTACTTATTGTGAGTGTTCTTAAGGCACATGAGCATTGGATGAATTTTGAACTTATTCTTGAAGTTAATCATTAAAAAGAACTTTTTATTTCATGCTTGCTTTACTGCTTTGATGTTTAACATTCAACTCAAGGAAAGATTTCAAAACTAAAGTTTGATTTTTAAAATGTAGCGCCCTGATCCCACGGATACGGAGAGATGCTACTGCGACGTACATACGCAGGACGTGGGACTATCATGTATGTATGCTAAGCATCAACAATATAGGAATCAGAGTGCGAAAAATGTGGTAATATACATTCTAACATAAAACTACAAGTACTCAGTCATCACAAACTATGACATATATACATAAATATTAACATCACTAGGTAGTACAAAAGTAGTCTGTACAGGTACAAAAGATAAGAACTTATGAGCTGAAAGAGTCTCGCGAGCGGGGAAAGACAAGATGAAGTTACGGCTGATCCGCCTGCTCTCGAAGTAGGTTTGGTCCTCAGCTGAAGGGTCCACCTCAGTCCAAACTACAAGATCTGGACATGCAAATCCAGGATTGCTAGTGGGCAACCCAGCGAGTGCAAGAACCAAAATAGTAAGTATAAATAAAGCAGGTGCATCGGTCAAGTATAATGTACCAATCAATAAGCATGGAATAACCACAATAAATAGTGAAATATGAAAATGACATTAGAATTTATGTGGCATGAAATAAAAGCAAGTGTAGCAGGTCAAATGTCATAGAATCAAATTAGCAAGCATGGAGTAACTGCAATAGAGAATTAAATATGAAATGACAATAAAATTCATAAAGTTAATTATCAAGTTATTATAGACTCGTTCAATTTGTATGTTTCGGTATATGGCCGTATCTTATACTTCCGCATACAAGTCAAGCGAGGTTGGTTATTGAAAACTGATGGTGAACGACAAACCCTGTTTAGAATGGGTCACGTCCATACCAGGCAAGCAACGGTCCAGGAGTATCAGGTACTGAGCCGGAAAGTACCGCTAGGTACGGGACTTACTATATGCCTGAAGGTCTTAGTATACGCTCGAACAGGAAATAGAGTGTCACCGTTCCCCATAGGATATACCCTGGAGATTATAGACACCTAGCAGGCAGGCAGGGGTAGGCGTGCCAGTACACCCCTCGAAAGCGCTGGTGGCTCCAGGTCGAATCCGAGGAATTAGTTGTACAAACATATGTATGGCCACCATAAACACAGAAGCTATATCGATACCCATTAATTTCTCCCGTCTCGGTCTAAGTTGTTTAAATATAACAGAGTGTCAAATAATAACGTCCATTAGGGTATTCACAAAAGTCTAATATCCATGGTTATCCTATACGGGGTCAACAGGAGTATAATATCAGGAGTAATGTCAGGAGCCTCCTATTTCAGGGGTTCAAGTATACAGGAATTCAAGAGTACAGAAGTTCAGGAGTACAAATATCTGAAAATAATATAATAATCACCAAGCCCCATAAAAGTGATAGTCAGAATATGCCATATAACACAGGTATCAGGGGTGGTAGTGTCCGGTCAAGGGTCACGATATCAGGTCAATGTACTTGTACCACACGAAAGCATTATATACGGGTGTCAGGATCAGGTGTCAAGTATGACATATCAAGTACGATATCTAATATCAAGTATCGTGTAAATACCGAGTACCGGTGTCATAAATCATATACAAGTATAACATGTCAAGTGTCGGTGTCAGATGTCACGTGTCAAGTATAACATATCAAGTGTATGTAAATACCGAGTGCAATATCATATATTAATCCGTATAGTAAGGAGTCAGGTACTAAAAATTACAGTAGCAAGTGTAGGCATGTTACGGCAGTAATACGATGTTCAAATATATATCATGCAATAGATTAAGGGTAGTTATTTAAGTTTAATATAAATCACTCGCCTGAAATGGATTGAAATACGGGTTAAAAATCTGAGAAATCCGCGAAAACCGTGCGAGCAAGCCACTAGCCCATATTTATATATTAAAAATAATAAATAAAATATATATATTAGAGAGGGAATGAGAGAGGGGAGAGAGGAGAGATAAAGTTGTAGGAAGGGGAGAGAGAGAATAGGATATTTTTGAAGAGGAAATAGGAATTAAAAGGAAGGGGTATGATTGTAATTATAGGAAAGTAATTGGTGTGAGGTGGAGGATATTTTATGAAATGTAGGAAGTGGGTATTTTAGGAAAGAAAGAGAAAAGAAAGAAAGAAAGAAATAAAGAAGGAATAAGAAAGAAAGAAAGAAAGAATGGAGGGGATGGGAGAGATGGCCGGTGGCCGGGCCACCGCCTGCGGGACCTAGGCTGGCGGCGGCGCTGCCGGAGGTTGGGGCGGCGTTGCTGCACCTATGGGAGGGGAGGTTGGTGGTGGAGTTGTTTGTTTGGTGTTGTTGGTGGAGGAGTGGGCTGGTAGTGAGGTGGTGGTAGTTATGGTGGTTGTGGTGGTTGTTGGAGGTGGTGGGGAGTTAGAGGAGGAGGAGTGTGAGGGGTGGTGGGAGTGGTGAATTTGATGGAGTGGTGGGTGAATTTTGGAGGAGGAGGGAAGTGATGGTGATGTGTTTGGTTGAAATTGAAAGTGGTGGGTGGTTGGTGGAGGTAAAGGAGGTGGAGTGGAGAGGGGGTTTGGGGGCAGTGGTGGCCGGCGGCTGGGGGGGCGGGCAGTGGTGGTGGTGATGGTGGAGGCAGCGGTGGTGATGAAGATAGTGGTTTTGTTTGAAGGAGATGGAGTTTTGAAATGAAATTGGAAATGAAAAAGAGAAGGAAGGAGGAGGATTTTAATGAAAAAGAGAAGAAAAGGGTGATGATGAAATGGGATGGGGGAGATGGGCTGCAGCAGCAGCCATCATGCCTGCTGCTGCGGCTGCTGGAGGAAAAGGGGAGCGCAGTGCATGGGGAAGGCACGGGGAAGAAAAAAAAGAAAGAAAAAAGAAAGAAAAATGGAAAAATAAAGGAAAGAAAAGAAATAGAAAAATAATAAATAAATATATTATTAAATAATTAAGTTAATAGAATATTCTAGAAGTATAAAGTAGGGGAGTGGAGAAGGAAAAAGTAAGAAAAAAAAGGTCGGTAAATAATATTATTTTAATAGGACAAAAATTCGACTATTTCAGAAACGTTTCGAAATTTTTAAAAATAGAAAATATTATTTTAAGATACTTGATGAAATCAGATACAAGAATGAATCTATTTTTCAAATTAAATCCTGAAATATTCCGGTAGTTACTAGCCGACACCACAATCGGTCAAATTTTGATAAATTTAGAAAATTCAAAAAATATATTAGATAGAATATGAAATTCTAAGGAGTAACGTGAAGCCATTTTTTAAAAATTCAATACTGTTTGAAAACTAAAAATTTGAGAATTTAAAAATTCAATACTGTTTGAAAACTAAAATTCGAGAATCGGTCAGCGATGCGACCGACACTGGTTTTGGAGATTTTGCAGAAAAATTCTAAAAAAATTCAGAACATGAAAAATCTATAATATTAAAAAAAACAGTGTCTGAAACTGAAATCGGTCAAATCGGACTACCAGAAAGGTCTAATCAGGCTACAGACTGGTATCGGTTCCCGGTCTGGGTTAGGGTTGACTCTAGGTCTGAGAATCCAGATCAGATATACAAACCATAAGCAATCACAACCCAAAAAAACATACTGGAAGAAAATTGAATTAATACCGTCAAAAAAATTTGGGACACGTATCTGGGTACGTATCCTGGGAGCGAGTGCTACATTTACCCACCTAGCAAAAATTTCGTCCTCGAAATTTTGATAAGGAAGCAGATGAAACATGGAAATAAAGAATTGATAAGACAAAAGATGGAGTTCATGTGAAAATTACCACCCAAGGCCGAATAGATGCGGGTAACGGTCACGGATGACGTTTCCCGCTCCCAAGTGGCTTCTCCCGGACTATGCTGTTCCATGAAACTAGCACCAACGGGATGGTCCGATCTTCAGAGTCTTAACACTTCTATCCACTATAGCCATTGGTTGCTCAGTATATGACAAATCCGGCTACAACTCCAACTTTAAATAATCAATACATAGCTCTCGTCTTGTATATATCTTCTCAGCTGTGACACATGGAACACATTGTGCATTCCTTCTAGTGATGGAGGCAGTGCCAATTGTAGGCCACTTCTCCCACTCGCTCTAATATCTCAAACGGGCCTATATACCTCGAACTCAGCTTTCCACGTGCACAAATCTGATCACTCTCTTGGTCAGAGATATCCTCAGAACCACATGCTCTCCACCTGAAACTCCACGGTCTTCTATTGGAATCTCTCCAACTCTTCTGTCTATCCTGTGATGCACGAAGGTGCTCTTGGATGTCCTGATCTTGTCCATTGCTTGTACTATCACATCCGGTCCCATGCCTTCTCTCACCAACTTCATCCCAACACAATGGTGATCTGCATCTCCTGCCGTATAAGGCTTCGAAATGGAGCATCTTGATGCTTGCTAATAGCTATTATGTAGAAAAAACTCTGCCAAATGTAGATGGTCTTCACACGATCCTTGAGGTATACATGCCTCAACATGTCTTCTAGGATCGTTATGGTCCGTTCAGACTGCCTGTCTATCTCTGAATGATAAGATGTGCTAAACTTCAGACGGGTCCCCAGACTCTCTTGAAGGCTCTCCCAGAAGTGAGATCTGAACCTCATGTCTCTGTCGACAAGATACTGACAGGAGCTCCATGCAGTCGAACAATCTCCCTCATGTATTTTGTCTGCCAGAAGCTGTAGATTGTCCCCACTCTGAATGGTATGAAATGTGCTGATTAGTGAGACGGTCAAACAACTACTCATACTGCATTGTTCCCTTTGGACTGGGGGGTAGAGCGGTGACAAAATTCATTGTAACATGCTCCCACTTCCATTTGGTATTGGCAAAGGCTGTAGTAATCCAGCTGGTCTCTGGTGTTCAGCCTTCACTGCTGGCACACCAGACACTCACACATATTGTACGATCTCTCTCTTCATCGTATTCCACCAGAAATGTGTGCTTCAGATCCTGATATTTTAGTTCCTTAGGTGTATAGAGTAAGCTGAGCTGTGGGCCTCAGCTAAGATCTTCTGTCGAATCTCCCCCTGAGGCACACAAATTTACCCCTGAAATAGAGTGCACCATCAGTATGTATGCAAACATCTGACCCAGCCTCGCTCCACTTGCTCCCTGAACTTCAGCAATCTGCGATCTTCTTCTGTGTTCTCTGATCTCCTCCATCAATGTCAGCTGGATCTGAAATGCCATCAACTACACGGACCCACTAGCCCTCCGAATCACCATCAAGTCTAGCCGCCTCATCTCTTGAGTAACTCCTCTTGCTGAGTGAGCATCACTACCATGTTGGCTTCATGTCTTCTACTTAAGGCATCAGGCATAACATTAACCTTGTCAGGATGGTACTGCAGATCTATATCATAATCTGCCATCAACTCAAGCCACCGCCTCTGCCTTATACTTAACTCCTTCTGAGTAAAAATATACTTCAAGCTCTGGTGATCGGTGTAAATCAACACTCGATCCCCAGCAGGTAATGCCTCTAAATCTTCGACGAAAAGATCACAACAGCCTGCTCCAGATCATGCGTTGGGTAGTTCTTCTCATGTGTCTTTAATTGCCTGGATGCATAAGCTATCACATGTCCATGCTGCATCAATACACATCAAGACCCTTCCCTGAAGCATCACTGTATACAACCATTCTCCTGTCCCTGAGAGTGTCTTCAAGATGGAGCTGAAATCAACTGCTCTTCAACTCCTCAAAGGCAAACGCACACTCCTCAGTCCATATATACTTCTCTCCCTTCCTGGTAAGTTGGTAAAAGGAGCTGCAATCTTAGAGAAATCCTGCACGAACCCAATAATATCCAGCTAATCGATGAAGCTCCTGATCTCTGTTACTGACTTGGAGTTGGCCAATCCTTCACTGCCTGAATCTTACTGGGATCCACCGAGATTCCTTCTTAGAAACACACATGGCCCAGGAATGCTATACTCTCTAGCCAGAACACACTTACTAAGTTTGGCATAAAGCTGCTCAAAGTCGGTCTGTAACATAACCCTCAAATGCTCCGCATGCTCCTCTTCATCTTAGAATAGACCAAAATATTATCAATGAACACCAATACAAATTTATCCAAATAGGGTGAGAAGATTCTATTCATCAAGTCCATAAAAACTGTTGGAGCATTTGTAACTCCAAAGGGCATAACCAAGAACTCGTAATGACCATAGCGAGTCCTAAATGCCGTCTTCTGGATATCTTCCTTCTTCACCTTCAATTGATGGTACCCAGACTGCAGATCTAACTTTGAGAACACTGGGCCCCATGAAGCTGATCAAAGAGATCATTAATCCTCGGCAAAGGGTACTTGTTTTTAATGGTGACTTTGTTCAATTCTCTGTAATCAATACACAATCTCTTGCCATCATCTTCTTGTTTGCCAACAACACTGGTCTCCCCAAGGTGAAGTACTCGGTCTCATCAGACCCTTTCTCGAATACTCAGCAAACTACTCCTTCAATATAGCCAATTCTGTTGGTGCCATCCGCTACGGTGCTTTAGAGATGGGAGTCGCTCCTGGAATAATGTCAATAGAAAACTCCACAACTCTGTCGGTGGAATCCTGATATCTCCTCAAATACATCCAGGAATTCATTCCATACTGACATCGTCTTCTTCTTATCTTCTACAGTGACACAATCCAGTTGACCCTCTTTCCTGAAGGACTTGCGCTCTCCAAAGAAGAAAATTCCGGTTGGTGTGAAATTCTGAAGATCACCTTCTTGTTAAACAGTCGATCACCGCATGATACTTGCTGAGCCAAGTCATGCCTATAATCACATCGTACCTTCCAGTGTCCAGTACGAACATGTCGGCCTTCAACTTTCTGCCACAAACTCTACATTGCATGCCTTGCAAATCTTATTAGTAATGACTATCTCGTTCCCCGCACTAATTTCCACTGGTTACCCATACATACTAGGGGTATAGAATGCAAAGCAATAAATCTACTAGATATGAAGTATTGTGATGCACTGGAGTCAAAGAGTGATAAGACTGAAACTGAGTGGACCAAGATTGTACCTGCCACTACTTGTCCCGATGCCTCAGCTTTCTCGGCTGTCAAGTGGTAGGCCTAGCCTCCCCCGCGGCGTACTCGATCCTGGGTCCCTCTGAGCCTGTCCCAGAGTTCGACGCTGGGGAGAAAGTGGAGCTCCTTGCCTGCAGGCCCTAGATTCTCCTCATCGGTGGTGCCAAAAGTGCTGGGGGTGCCACTCGTGCTAGAGGTGCTGGTGGTGTCACTCGTGCTGAAGTGCTAGTGTAGTGAGTGCAGGAGCTGCATTCCATGCCTTCTTGAATGGACAATCACCACTGAGTGGTCTCGAGATCCACATGCTAAACACAGTCCATGGGCTATACGGCATTTGCGTTGATTGTGTCCAGGTTTCTGATAGTATCTACACACAAGTTGCGAGAAGGAGACTGAAAAGGGCCCTTGGTACTAGAGCACCCAAAAGATCTGACTGGATTTCTGTGCACCTGCTGAAATTGGCGCTTCATAGGCTTGTACTGTAGTTCAACTCTCCTCTTCTTCTCTAATCCCTGCTCATATCACGAGAGCTATAGAAAGAATTTGGGAGTATGTCTTCAGCTGGTAGGGTATAAGCAACATCTGGATATCTACTCTCAATCCTTATTGAAATCTGCTAGCCTCTTCTCCTCGTCGGCTATCATATATGGTGCAACTGACTAAGTCTCAGGAATTCAGCAGCATACTCATCTACTGATCGATTCCACAACTGCAGCTTGATAAACTGCTCCTATCTCCTTCTGAGCAGTGCAGGGAAAAAATCTCTATAGAAACCCTTTGAGAACTGGTCCCAAGAGATGGCTTCTCCAGCCTTGCCTCTTCGCTAGCCACCAGGTTCTCAACACATCTTTCAGCTAGATCTGGCCACTTCTACCTGGTTCTCACCAGGAATTCTGGCCGAATTCAGAAGATCGGTCATGTCAATCAGCCACTGCTCTGCATCTAGGGGCTTCTCAGTGCTCGAAAAGTCTGCCGGCTGCAACTTCCTGAAATCTGACACAGTACCTGGTCTGCTCCTGGGTGCAGTCAACACCCTTGTCGCAAGAGCTCTGTCTGTTGTTGCTGGCTATTCATCATCCCTGAAGTATCCTCATCATGTCATTCTCCTGTACAGACCGTCACAGAAAGGTCAGGATCGTTACGTGTCCCCGTCTCTCCATATTCGAGCCGGCTAAAAAGGTGAGGAATATGATATTTCAGAAGTCAAGTGATGGATTTCAAGGAAAGAATAGAACTTCGTACTTGTGATTAGAATGTATAGTAATGACTAACTCAGTTGCAAATTAATTAAACATTAATCTGCAGACTAGCTGTACTGAAGGTGTGAGAGCTTAGGCTCTGATACCAACCTGTGGAGCCCCGATCCCACAGAAACGGAGACGCTACTGCGACGTACATAGCAGGGTGATGATACTACACGTATGTACAATAAGCATCAATATAATACAGGAATCAGAGTGCGAAAAAAATATGATATATACATTCCAACATAAAAGTACAAGTACTCAGTAATTACAGACTGTGACATAATATTACATAAATATACATCACCAGGTAGTACAAAAGTAGACTGTACAGGTACAAAAGATAAGAACTCACGAGCTGAAAGAGTCTCCGAGCGGGGAAAGACAAGATGAAGTACAGCTGATCCGCCTGCTCCTCGAAGTAGCCTGGTCCTCAGCTGAAGGGTCTACCTCAGTCCAAGATGCAAGATTTAGACATGCAAATACAGGGTCGTTAGTGGGCAACCCAGCGAGTGCAAGAACCAAATGGTAAGTATAAATAAAAGCAAGTGCATCAGGTCAAGTATAATGTACCCACATCAATAAGCATGGAATAACCACAATAAATAATGAAATATGAAAATGACATTAGAATTTATGTGCATGAAATAAAAGCAAGTGAAAGCAGGTCAAATGTCATGTATTCAAATTAGCAAGCATGGAGTAACCACAATAGAGAATTAAATATGGAAATGACAATAAAATTCATGAAGTTAATTATCAAGTTATTATTAAGACTCGTTCAATTTGTATGTTTCGGTATATGGCCCGTAATCCATATTTACATACAAGTCGAGCGAGGTTGGTTATTGAATACTGATGGGAAACGACGAATCATGTTAGAATGGGTCCGTGCATACCCGGGATAACGGTCTAGGAGTATCCTATATTGAGCCGGAACGTACCGCTAGGTACCGGGTCTTACTATATGCCTGAAGGTCTTAGTATACGTCCAAACAGGAATAGAGTGTCACCGTTCCCTACAGGGATATACCCAGGGGATTATAGCAAACCCGACAGGCAAGCAGGAGGGTAGGGGTGCGAGTACACCCTCAGAAGCACCTGATGGCCTCCAGGTCGAATCCGAAGAATTAGTTGTACAACATATGTATGGCCACTAAAACAAAGAAGCTATATCGATACCATCAATTTCCCCTCCTAGTGTAAGTTGTTTAAATATAATAGAGTGCAAATAATAAAGTCCACAGGGTATTCACAAAAGTCCAATATCCATGGTTATCCTATTAAGGGGGTCAACAGAAGTATAATATAGGAGAAATCGGGACCCTCCCTATTTCAGGGGTTCAAGTATACAGGAGTTCAGGAGTACAGGAGTTCAAGAGTACCAAATGTCTGGTAATAATATATTAATCATGCCAAGTTCTCGTAAAAGTGATAGTCATGAATATGCCATATAATACAGGTATCAGGGGTGGTAGTGTCCGTCAAGGGTCACGATGTCAGGTCAATGTACTTGTACCACATGAAAGCATGTCATATACCGGGTGTCAGGATCAGGTGTCAAGTAGACATATCAAGTACCGGTGTTTAATATCAAGGTCGTTTGTAAATACGAGTATCGGTGTCATAAATCATATATCAAGTATAACATGTTAAGTGTCGGTATCAGATGTCACGTGTCAAGTATAACATATCAAGTGTCGGTTACGAGTGTAATATTCATATATAACTCGTATAGCAAGGAGTCAGGTACTAAAAAAATTACAGTAGCAAGCGTTAGGATGTTACGGTAGTAATACGATATTCACATATCAATATCATGCAATAAATTAAGGATAGTTATTTTTAAGTATAATATAAAACACTCGCCTGAAACCGAAATGAAATACCGGGTTAAAATCTAAGAAATCAGCGAACCCGTGGCGAGCAAGCCACTAGCCCATATTATATATTAAAATATAAAATATATATATATATATATATAATATATATATATATATATAATATTATATATTCGAGAGGGAATGAGAGAGGAGAGAGAAAGTTGTAGGAAGGAGAGAGAGAAAATAGGGTATTTTTGAAGAGGAAATAGGAATTAAAAGGGGAGGGGTATGATTGTAATATGGGAATGTAATTGGGGGTGAGAGGAGGGTCTTTTAGGGAATGTAGGAAAGTTGGTATTTTAGGAAAGAAAGAGAAAGAAAAGAAAGAAAGAAAAATAAAGAAGGAAGAAGAAGAAAGAAAGAAAGAAATAGAGGGGATGGAGGAGATGGCGGCGACTGGCCACCACCGGCGCCTTGGGGCGGCACGGCGCCGCGGAGGTGGGGGTGGTGCGGCTGCCCTAGGGGAGGGGAGGTTGGTGGTAGAGTTGTTTGGTTGGTGTTGTTTGTGGAGGAGTGATGGTGGTAGTTGATGGTGGTGGTGGTTATGGTGGTTGTGGTGGTTGTTGGAGGTGGTGAGGAGTTAGAGAGGAGGAGGAGGTGATGATGGGGTGATGGGAGGGTGGATTTGATGGAGATGGTGGTGAATTTTGGAGGAGGAAAGGAAGTGATGGTGATGAGTTTGGTTGAAATGGAAGTGGTGGGTGGTTGGTGGAGGTTAAAGGAGGGGAGGAGTGGAGAGGGGGTTAGGGGAAGTGGTGGCCGACGGCTATGGGGGGGCGACGGCGACAGTGATGGTGGAGGCGGCGGTGGGGATGAAAAGAGTGGTTTTGTTTGAAGGAGATGGGAGTTTTGAAATAAAAATTGGAAACGAAAAAGAGAAGGAAGGAGGAGGATTTTAATAGAAAAGAGAAGAAAAGGTTATGATGAAATGGGATGGGGGTGGGATGCAGCAACAGCCCGTCATACCCTGCTGCTGCGTCTGCAGGGGCTGCTGCAGGAAAAGGGAAGCGCAGTGCATGGGGAAGGTAAGGGGAGAAAAGAAAGAAAAAGAAAGAAAAATGGAAAAAAAAAAGGAAAGGAAAAGAAATAAAAAAAAAATAATAAATAAAATATTATTAAATAATCAAATTACTAATATTTTAGAAGTATAAAGTAGGGGAGTTGAGAAGAAAAAAGTAAGAAAAGAAACGGTCGGTAAATAATATTATTATTTTAATAGGGCAAAAATTGACTCTTTCAGAAACGTTCCGAAAAATTCTCAAAAATAGAAAATATATTTAAGATACTGGTGAAATCAGATCAAGAAATTGATCCATTTTTGAATTAAAATCTTGAAATATTCCGGCGGTACCGGCCCCACTCCAGAATCGATCAAATTTTGATAAATTTAGAAAATCCCAAATAAATGTATTTAGATAGAATATGAAATTTAAGAAGTAACATGAAAGCCTATTTTGAAAATTTAATCCCATTTAAAAATTAAAATATGAGAATTGGTCAGCGTTGCCAACCGACCGGTTTTGGAGATTTGCAGAAAATTTTAAAAAATTAAGAAAAATCATGAAAAATCTAAAATATTAGAAAATAGTGTCTGAAAGTAAATTGGTCAAATCGGGTTACAGGGTGGTATCGGGTTCCCTGTCAGGGCAGGACTGACTCTAGGTCAGAGAATCCAGATCTGATACACAATAACATAAGCAATCACACCCCAAAAACACATACTGAAAGAAAAATTGAATTAATACGGTCAAAAAATTTTGGGACACGTATCTGGGTACGTATCCGGGAACAGGGTGTGCTACATAAATAAACCATCTTATGTGTTTTATTGATCTTCTTTTAAATACAAGACTGAACTTTTTGCCTATGATCTCATTGACGCACTCGAACTTTCAACAAAACAATCTAGAGTTGGGTAAAGATTAGTGAGCTCGGATTCTTTTTTATTAAAAACAAACAAATATCATCACTCTTAAGGCCTACTAAAAATCACTTTCTTCAAAACCTTTTCAATTTTAGTTTTCTTAAAATCATCTCTCTACTCTCCATTTTCTTTTCGTATTAAAAACACCCAACACCATTATTTACTTTAAAACAATACATCGAAAAGCTTTCATCGCATTTCTCCTCGTGGATCACAACCCGTTAGCCCAAAACTACACGGTAATTCTTACTGTATTTACTTGCAATCAGAGCTCTTACAAGACGTGAGAGTGTTGGTGATGGTGGATGCGTTCCGAACTCAAAGATCATCTCTATGGATGCATCACTTTCAAGGGATGTTTGGTGGGAGAACCACCATGGTTTGGAGATCTAGAGACTAGTTCTATTGGTTTTGGTAATATCTCTAATTTCTTATTTTGTTTATGCATTAATATTGATATTTTAGCATTATTGGTTTTCATGTTCATTATGTTTAAATGCAATGCCTACCAAATTGTGATATACATAGATAGTTTTGAGATACACCATGTTTATATGGATTCATATTTTTGTGCTCTCACTATTGTTTAACTAATATGTATATCCTACTTCTAATAGCATGTGTATTTAGCATAATGATCATGTTTGTTTATGTTTTTGGTTTCATGTTTGATTACTTGTTTAGATATAATTTTCATTAAAATTTATGTTTATACTAGTATAATTAGTGAGCTACACTTGATTATCATGTGTTTGTCCTTCATTGCTCATTTGTACTCATTACAGTACTTGTATAACTTGTTTTGATGATTCTTTCATTTTACTTGTTTTTCCTATTTATACATGTTTTCGTATTTTGCTTCATGTATATATTAATTTTGTCCAGAACTATAAATATACATGTCTATCTTAGAGCCACTTGCCTCCATGCAATATACTTTTATGTACTCAATTTATATTTGAGATATGTATGTATACTTATAGTTTCAATAAAACATACATATACCTTAAAGTTATTTAGTTTTGATGAAAATTAAAAATTTCATTGTTTCATATTTTTGTGTAAAGAATTTTGATTGAGTTCATTGTCACATCTCCATGCATATGTTGATTACATGATTTTTGTACACTTTATATCCTTTATTTACTCATGATTTTGATTCATGAGCCTATATGAGCTCATAAATCTTTGAGTGTCGACTCTCGTGTGATTTTCATATATTATGGAATATATTTATTTATTTTCTTACTTGAAGTATTTCGTACTAGTTTTTAAAATATCATAAAAACTAGTTTCGTCTTCTTTAATTGGTAGAGTTTTCAAATTGGTTAAAATATTTTCAAATCATATTTTTGAAAATCTCTACCAACCAAAGGGCGGTTGGTTGGGCGACCATGCTATTGTATTCTCAAATTGAAATTATTTAAACATGTGTATGAAAGAGAGGTAGTTATGAGATATACATAATTTTTAATGAAAATTCATTTTGTATACTCATGTTTTCTATGTATGTATGGATCATATCTAAATTGACATTATATTACTCTGATACCAATTGTAGGAACACCTAGAGGGGGAATAGGTATACAAGAAATTCAAGGACAAATGATGTAGAATTAAAAAATAATTGCTAACACACTATATGTAATCAAGAGTGAGTCTGAATTCCTTGTGAAGAACTCTGAAACTATTCCTCTAGCTTCCTCTAAATTAAGAGTGCTATTAGAAGCTCTCTTAGTTCAACACAAGTGTGGGCACACAAACAATATCAAGCATGTATATGAATATGGGCAAGTAATAACAATGCAAGATATAAAGAGAGATAGAGTTGAGAGATAAAGGATCAAACACAAACACCAACATATGTGTCAAAGTTCGAGCCATGCTCTACATGCCCGCCTTCACACAGAAGGATTCCCACTATGTCCACACAGGATCTTCCACAAAGGACCCCCACTGAGGAATTACAGCTCAACACTTGGAGTACACAACTCCTTTCTCAAACACAATCACCTCTACATAAGAGGGAAGGCACAAAGCCAAAACCAAGAAAAAAGTTTACATCTTGGTGATCTTATGATCACAAACTTTCTTGGTGATCTCAAAGGATCATAAATAATTTTCTCACAAAGCAAAGATCCTAAAGATAAAATAGAATTGATTGGCTCAAGTATGTGAGAAATCAAAGTGTTTGAAAATAAAACAGCAAAGAAAATACTAAAATTTTTTTTTTGATGGATATATAAAATGAAGAATAAAATAGAACTCCCAAAGATTTGATTTTCATTGATTTTATAAAACTTTGGAAACAAATAAAGATATAAAATTTTGGCAAAAGAACTCTTTTAAAAAAATGGTTAAAACACCCGAGAAGGGGGAAAATTACACTGAAAATCTTTGGAGAAACAACCCCCAAAGACCTATTTTTATAAGGGTCTGAAAATATAGCCGTTGGGATCCAGAACAGGTCAAATGTGACATGTCAGTCGACTGCCCGATCGACTGGCCAACGGTCAGATTTATGACCGTAGGAGTTTCCAGTCGATTGCCTGGTCGACCGCCCCAAGGCAATTTTCCTGTCGGTCGACCGCCCAGTCGACCGAGAGCAGAACCAGAGAGTAAACTCTCTGGTCAAGCGACCGAGGCCATTTTCAGAGAGCAGACTCTCTGGAACGGTCGACCGATCGGTCGACTATTAAAGCCCTGTGCACGTCAGTCGACCGAACGGTCGACCAATCCAGGCTTCGATCGACCGGTCGGTCGACCATTAGCAGCTCAAAAACCAGGTTATAAGTTAAAATGTTTGGTCTTTTAAATACCTAAAAAATCTCATAAAAACACATAAAATTCGCAAAAATAAGTTCATGTAAGCACTTGAAAAATAAATATGTTTGATAAAAAATCAACCCATATTACAAACAATTTGAACTATTTTTTAAGCATAGAAATTTAGCTAGAAACCAAAAACTGTATTTCAAAACTCGGTTTATTTTTGTCTTCAAGAGTTTTTGAGAAGACATCAAAATGAAAAACTATTTCTAAAAAACTTGTTGAAATATAAAAAACAGGATATTGAAACACATTTGAAGCATAGTGTGTATGGATAGAATTCAATACACATATAAAAGATATATCTATGTTTTTAACATTAAATTCAAAAAACTAAGTTTTGATAAAATAAAACTTAAAATGCATGAACTAGAATCATCAAAATAAATTTTTCTACAATATGAAACAATAATGCATATGGATGAAATCCAATACACATTTAAATATGTAACTTGTTTTGATTCTATCTCTTCATGAAAATCATATATGTATTCTTGAAAATCTAAAACCGGTTAAACCGAAATCAAAAACTTTTGAACTTGTGTGTGTGTGCTTGATCATATCAAGACTAAGGTATCCCTATACAAGATCTAAATTAAACATACTAAACAAACTGAGGTTTTCTCGTTGATCTTCATCTCCAAGACGACTCGATCCAAACTTGATCAAAGGAGTTATATGCGATCTTGACGCGTGAACTCTTGAATCAACATGTGTTAGCTTCCAAACTTGACTTTGAATGCTTTGTTGAAGTTAAACACTTACTAAGATCTTGATCAATAATTTAAACTATATAAACACAAAATCATTAGTAACTTAACTTCATAGGTTAGTCATCATCACAACTAAGGTGAAAGGCCTTTGGGCAAACATATGGTTCCTCGCCCTTCCCACATCAATAACCACTTCATCATTTTTTTTTTTTTTTTTTTTGGGGGGGGGGGGGGGGGGGGCGCATAAATTAAGCGCTAGTCCTGCCCTTGGGCGGGGCTGAGGGGGCATGTGCCCTCCGGTCCCCCTGGCTCCGCCCCTGGCAATAACTTGACAACGAGTGACGACACAAGGTAGATGATTGATGTCGCTTGTGGCGTGGGTGGTGGCATGGTGATGAGGTGCTGGCGATTGGCGGTGAAAAGGTGTTGATGGTTAGGGGTGGAAAACAAAAGGCAGGGGAGCGTGGGCATCATGCCATAGGATTCCCACGCTTTTGGAGATCTAGAAGTGCGGTATTTGGAAACAAAGTAGCGATAACTAGAAACATTTAATAAGTAGAAACAAATAATTAATAGTAGAAATACTTGAACCCATTAATTTTTGCCAGCTATCCAAAATGCCCCCCTTCTTCCTCCTCTTCTTCCATACTGAACCCTCCCCCCTGCCCCGCCGGCTGCACCATACCTCCTCCCATACCCCTCGCCCGCCTCCCCCTCCCACTCTCCCATCTTCCCCTCCTCTCCCCTCCCCCTCCCCTTAGCTATGTTCGGCCAGCCATGGCCGAACATAACTATTATGTTCGACCAGCTGTGGCCGAAATAGCTGTGGGGAGGAAGGGGAGGTGGAAGCGAGCGGGGAAGGGAAGAGGAGGGAAGAGGGAGAGGAGAGGCGGAGGTAGGGGGTAGGGAGAGGGGGAGGTCGGCGGGGAGGATAAGAGAAGGGCAGAGGAGATCGTCGGAGATGAAGACGGGGGAGGGGAGGAAGAGGGGAGGAAGAAGGCCGTTTCATCATTTTACCTAAGGGTAAAATTATCAAAAAAATGATAATCTTGTAATTTTTGTTTGTTTCTACTTATCACTTTTTTGTTTCCAAATAACCGCACTCTCGAGATCTAATTGTGTTATTTTATTCATTAAACATTATGTTTCAGTTAAAAAAAAACTATTTATCTTACCTGCACTTTTTTTTTTTTTTTTTTGGTTGGGGGGGTTGGGGGGGGGGGGGGGGGGGGGGGTACCTGAGAGAAAATTTCAATTTAAGGGGGTTTTAGGGGTCAAGAGCTCAGTTAAAAAATCAAAGTAAACAAAAGATGGGCAGTTTAAAATTTTCCCTTTAAAGAGAGCATCAAAGTTGGGCGTGGACTGTTTTGTCTCCTATGTGATGGGCCTAAACAATTGTTAGGCAACAAGCTTGGCATGTGCAGTCAATATTCATGTGACATATTAAATATTGCTAAATCATAAAATCTATTAGATGACTATTTTCATGTGACTGATTACCAACAAACTTGCGAAGTCAATATAGAACCCAGTCAGCATGATTAGAATAAATCGTTTAGCAATAGTCATCCAAAAATTAATGGAAAAAATGTTTATCATAGGATAGATTACTTGCCCCGAAAAAAAAAAAAAAAGCTCAACTGCTGGCGGGATTCATCGGCGACATCTGAGGAGTAAACCCAAAAGCCTAGCCAAAGCCAGTCAGGGGTTAATAAATATCCGCATTGTGAGGTTTGAATGGGTGACTTGTGTGAAGCTTGTGCTCTAACTGACCTAGTCCTGTAGTCCAACCGGTTGAACCAACCGCGAGGGACGACTCTTATCGGTTAGTAGTATATTTCTAGCATAATGCAAGTAGTAAACTTGCATTACATTAAATTAATCATATAAAATAGTTTATTGTATTGCAAAGCTAAAGAGAAGGTGAGCACACCACAGGGTGACTGGATCCCAATAACCCCCCCCCCCATCCTGAGTGATCCAATTTAATTTTGAGCCACAAAAAGTGCAACATGACTTTATCTCTGATGGTACTGATAACAACCAAGCCTACATGTTACATGCACACATCATAAAGATACGATCTCTTGTCAAAGGCTTTTGTTCTGACCTTGGTTTCATGAGCCCAGAACCATATATACTATATTAATCACAATTATTGTCACATTTTAGTACTTAATTATATTCTTTAATCCCCCAACTGGACTCCAAATTTCAAAGATTAGTTTATCCCAAAGCCATTGCTAATGCATTCACATCACCACCAAAACTTTTGCTAAACCCTAACAAGCATCAACTCATCTAATCCCTACCCTTTTCCTTTTTTTTATTTATTTAATAATTTTGCCAATTCCATAATGCCCATGTGCTTCCATCTGTCCAACACATGTCATCTTGCCCTATGCCAAGCTTTGTTGTTGTCCTCAAGTGCTTCCTAAGTCCTAACTTGACTCATGGGTTAGCTAAAAAAGGCATTTTTATATTCACATGATGGAATTAATTATGCAAGTTTTCTTTAATCAACTTAGACATTCTAGACTATGGCCTAGGTTTGTTTCCATGTCATTGATCAAATTAAAGTGTTGAGTATTGGCTCTAGAATAACTTCACATGACTTTAAGTGAAATCCACCCAATCTCTTGGTTGTTTATTTTATGGAGTAGGTAATTGTCACTTGGAATACATGGGGCATTATTTAAAAGGCTCTTGCCCATATTGCTTGATTGTTAACATGCCATCAACATAATCCTTAAAGTAGATATGAAGCACAATTATTAACACAAACTTGATACTTTAATCTCCATGGGCCTTCCAAGGTAGTTGTGGCTTGAGAAAGATGGTAATGTGTAGGTTTTAAGTGGAAATGGATGAGATCATCCTTGCGTGGAATAATACTTGTTAATGTCTCATCCATGGAGAAATTTCCTTGGGCATCACAACTTTGTTGGCCTTGGTTGTGATTCGGAGATCTCTGAGCAGCCAGCTAGAAAAAATCTGAGACTCGATTAGAGCATGATTAAGGCTTAGGTGAAGTGTTTTGAATTGAGTGGTGGTGACAAAACGAACAAGAAAAGCTATTGACCTGTTGGATACTCATTGTCCACTGTTTGTCACAAGCTTAAGTGGGAGATTGTCAATGGCCCTACGAGAGATCTTAAATTATGAGGTAGGAAGAGGTGGAGAGAAAATAAAGCAAGCAAAAGGTGTGTGTGTGTGTGTGTGTGTGTGTGAGAGAGAGAGAGAGAGAGAGAGAGAGAGAGAGAGAGAGAGAGAGTTCAAATTGAGAACAACAATCTTGAAGTTCATCTAGTAGAGCAAGATGGCTCATGATCGTAAGAACATCCTCTAACTCGGATCAAATCTAATTCCTATATCTTTTTAGCTAATAAAAGCATGATTCCAACCAAGGAAAATGTTTGGCTTTGACCAAATTTGAGGTATAGAAGAGCCTCCATGTCTTGCAGTTAGACCTATAATCAAATTGAACTCAGTTTCTAAGTTTCAAACTAGCAATTGAGAATCATCAAACATCATTAAATTGGCTAAGTTGGTGTCTACATTTACTAATCGTATTGCAAAGTGGGTCACAAGTAATATGAGAAAATAAGGAACACTTCCTGTTTGAGGGCCATTAAAAAAGATGAAGATTGGAGACAAAACCACTTTCAAACTAGAAGTAATGGTTACATTTTTCTCTATAATGTCTAACTCCATCTTCACTTCAATTTGACCATGTGGTTAGGTGATAATTTTCTTTTCTTGGTGGATCATGGAAAACACCCCTATATTATTAGGGTTTTCAACAATCTTCTCTAAACTATAAAATCCTGCATGCTCGCTCCCTGATCATCACACGTTATTTTTTTTCATTCAAATGAGTCACGCGATCCACTTAATTTTCGCAATTAATCAGTAACTCATGTTCTTTACTTAATTCTTTTCACTTAAAATGTTATCAATCTCAATTTTGGTATAATTATCTTATTCTCAAGAAACCCTAAATAATTGGAGACTATAGTGATAGTAACAAGAGGAGAGGAATATGGAGTTGGGTCATTGAATGTGATGGTGGAAGGAGGAGAAAGTGAGGCGAAGGAAGAGAGCGCTCGGGCCACGGTTAAAGTTCAAATTGAGAAGAGATTTTGAGTTAGATAATAAAAAGTGATTATAATGGTGGTTTGGTTTTCATGCTGGAGGAGGTGATGATTTTTTGGTGGTATAGCGGATAGCATGGTGATGATGTAGAAGAGATAGTGATTGCTATTGTGGTGATACGGGTGGAGGTGACGGTGCTGCTGAAGGAGATATCGTCGAGATGGTGGTGACGAAAGAAGATGAAGTATGTGATTGTGGAGAAGGAGGAGATGGCGCTGGGCTTTGAGGAGGAGATGATGGTGGTGGGTTTGAGGAGGAGGAGGAGATGGTGTGGTGGTAGAGGAAATGGTGGTGGTGGTGGAGAAAGCCGTTGAGTTTGCTTTTCAATGGGCACCGATTCGAATCTCATAAGAGAGGTTATGTCTCGAAATTTTCCCATCACTGTCGAGGAGATCAAGTTGTGATATGCAGGAAATTAGTCTGAGAGGTAATTGCAAGCCCTCTAAAATATTCCTGTATTAACAAAATAATAATAATAACAACACGTTGTCTAAAGTTACACATTGGATACCTAGCTGTTCCAGGATTTGTGATAGTGACGCAAAAAACTATATTTAATATAAAAAACATTTCAGAGATAGTGAACAGTCACAAAGAAATAATAATTGAGAGAAAAACGATTTATCATTCAATGTAAAAAGCCTTGTGTAACCTAGAAGCTTAAATACTTTATACTAAAATATATCACAATTCTAAAGATGGTCAATATTAAAACATTTCATGATGGCATGTAGGGATCATTAGCCCACGTTTATTACATAAAATTAAAAATTTTAAGTTTCCTAATAACATTGTACCTCAACACTTTCTAATAATATTAATAAAGGTATGGCTTACATTCTTCATTGTAACACATTTAGAGAATTTTAATTACAATTTAATAAGTTGATGGAATTTAATATTTTAAGGCAGTGAGATGAAAGAAAAACACCATTTAACTGCATATTGGAAATATCTAAAGATTTGTACTATAATAGTAAAGATTTGCTTTAAAACTCTAAAAGTACATCTATATATGTATCTGTATACTACCTGGATTTTCTTAGTGAAACCAATTCATAAACTAAACTAGAATTGTGCATATTTGGTTGTTTCAAACTTCACCAAACCAGACAACCTTAATTGAAGTCACAACCATAATGATCATGGTGAATAAAGTATTACAAACCTAGCCTTCATATAGTCCAACTTCCTCATGGTTTTCCATGTACTTTTTTGCTGCCCAGCTTGCAATATATCAAATCCTTTGCCCACCACTGCACCTTAGCAACCTCCCACAACCTCTTTCAAGGCAAAAATTTTACATCGTTTGCATCTGTAAAAAGCCATGTTGGGAGTTGGGTCATGCAAAAATTTGTGTTTCCATTTTAGAAGGCAATCTACATCACTATACATAGGTGAGGACAAAGAGAAAAGGACCTACAAGCTCAATGAAGCCAAGATGATGATAATATTAATGTGAGGGATAGAGAACTCTTTGTTAATATTATTAGTATCCCAGAACTCTAGAGAACGTGAATAGCTTTGACAGGCCATGGGAATCAAAATAGATTAGAGTAAATGAGTAACATGACACATATCTAATAGGATCACCTCAACCACTCCCCTATAGGGAACAGATACAGGAGAGCGAGCACAAATATTGGGCCCTTCAGCCAATAGAGCTTAATTATGGCACATCATAATCAATTTGAAGAGGTGAGGAGGATTTCTTCTCTCAAGGCATGATTGGGATGCACAGTGCTCTCTCACACACACAGCCCCCATCATTTGATGTCCAACAATAAATATTTATCATTCTCAAATTGCAACTAATAACCTGTTAGGAATCCAAGCAACAGAGAACAACAACTCTAGATAATAGTCACTAATCACAGAACAAGTAAATAAAGAAAAAAAAGAGAGAACACAATATTTAACGAGATTCGACAATTGGCCTACGTCCTCGGGACGGAAGGGGAGAGAATTCTTATTAAAACCAAACAAATACTAGATATAATATCAAAGGCAATTACCCCTCTTATAAAGGCATGAGTCCTTGAGAAAAAGAAACCAACAACTCTAAATTCGGATCAGAAATGAATTCAGAAACCTTCAAAGATTCGCTCAGAATCCTTCGGCTGTCGACAGTCCAAGGGGACTGTTGACAGTTTTCTGACAAACCCGACTTTCGAAAGATCGTTGTCAACAGCCCAAAGTGCGAATTGTCGACAGCACAGTTCAAACTTTGGGTGTATCCGTGTCTGACTGTCGACAGCCCAAGAGAACTGCTGACAGTCCTATGCCTTATTCCTAAAAAGCTCCATCCTGTAACTTTTTATTCTTCCCTCCCTCACAATTCTCCACCTCGGCGAAGATTTCTCAAATATGAGCCAGACTCAACATAGTACCATGTCGACTCTAACGGGCTGCACAAGTATGGTTGCCTACGTACCCCTGCTCAAGGGATCAAGCCATCCATAGTTCATCCAAACAAGCTCCACTGAGCTAAAACAACTGGAAGGATATGGAGTAACTCATGCAAATTTCAGTCCCGAAACTACCTTGGTAAGCATATTAGTGGGATTCTCCTTTGTGTGAATCTTTTGTAACTCGATGTCACCTTCATCAAGAATTTTCCGATCAAAGTGGAACCTGACATCGATATGCTTCATCCTACATGATACACCTGGTTCTTTGCCAAATAGATAGCACTCATGCTATCACAGTTGATTTTCAATAGATCCTGATCAATCTCTAAGTCATCGAGCAACCATTGAAGCCAAATTGCCTCCTTCATAGCTTCCGTCATGGCCATATACTCGGCCTCCGTATTAGACAATGCGACAGTAAACTGTAAAATAAAGCACCATTTTATCGGTGCTTGGGACAATGTAAACACATATCCCGTATAGACCGGTGTTTATCAAGGTCTCCAGCATAGTCAGAATCTACAATCCGATACACTCGTGCTTACCCATAGCATCCTTCTCAAATATCAAACCAATGTCTATAGTATCTTTGATGTAACGTAGACCCACTTCACTGCCTCCTAATAATCTCTGCCGGGATCGTGCATAATCTGCTAATCATCAAGACAGCTTGTGATAAATCAGGTCTTGTACACATCATTTCTTATATTAGATACCAACTGCGCTAGCATAGGGTACGTGAGTCGTATACTCACATTTTCAACAGTAGTAAGAGACATTGTAGTTTTAATTTGAAATAAGGAGCTTTTAATTTGAAATAAGGAGCCAATGGTGTACTTACGTACTTCATATCACCGTTGATGTTAAACTTCTAAAGTACCTTCTTTAAATACCTCTTTCGCATCAAGCTAATCTTGCCACTCCTTCGGTCTTGCTCTATCTTTATGCCTAGCACCTTCTTCGCTTACCAAGATCCTTTATCACGAATTCGGAAGACAAGTCCTTCTTTAATTTATCAATTGCAGATCGGCTATTAGAACCGATGAGCATATCGTCCACATACAACAGTAGATAGATGTACTCTCCATCAGGTAGCTTGTTGTAATACACATATGCATCATAATGACTTTGTATGTACATCTTGCCTCTTATGAAACTATTGAAACGTTCCCCTGCCTCGTGGATTGCTTTAATTCATATAGCGATTTCTTCAGTTTGTATATCAAATTCTCCTTTCCTACAGTTTGAATCCCATCGGCTGAGACATGTAGATCTCCTCTTCAAGATCGCCATGGAGAAAGGCGGTCTTCATATCGAGCTGATCAAGTTCCAACTCATACTGTGCTACCAATGTCAACAAAATTCGAATCGACGAGTACTTCACAACGGGAGAGAATACCTTGTTGTAGTTAATGCCTTCTTGTTGTGCGTAGACTTTAGCTACCAATCTGGCTTTATAATATACAGTATCAGCCTTGAGAGATCCCTGTTTCTTTATAAATACTTACACCCATTTGCCTTCTTTTCCTTGGGCAACTCTGATAGTTCTCAAGTATCATTCTTATGTAGAGAACTCATATCTTTCATCATGACGTTCTTCATCATCTTGGAATCCGAACTGATTTTAGTTTCCCTATTGGTAGACGAGATCGCATATTCAATGACTGAGAGAGCATAGGCTACAATCATATTTGTAGTGAGCCAACTGGGCTTACGTAGATTCATGCTGGCTCTTTCAACTGTAATAGATTCTTGGACATCACCCATAGCCGTCCTTGATCCTCATCATTATCAGCATCCTGATCGGCTAAATAATCATTACCATGTGTCACCGCGAGTATGATCTCCACCAATACTGTCATATCTAGAGATGTTGAAGTAGCATCACTCTCCACCTGCTGCGATATCCTTTTGGTCTTTTCACTCTCCACGTGCTGAGAGTTTGTAGACTTCACCATTGAAGCCTAATCAAATGTGACATCTCTGCTTAGGATAAATTTCTTGTCCTTTGGATCCCAAAGTTTGCAGCCTTTTACACCTTTCTTGAATCCTACAAACACACCCTTTTCGCTCTTGGGTCCAACTTGTCTTCCTTGACATGATAGTAGGACGGACACCCAAATACTCGTAGCGAATCATAATCCTGAGCAACATTTTCTGACCAAACCTCTAGAGGAGTTTTATCTCCTATTGTAGACGAAGGCAACCTGTTTAACGAGATGGCAAATATATACCAGTGCCTCAGCCCAAAAATTTTTTGATACACTAGCATTTGATAACATGCAATGGACTTTCTCTAGCAAGGTCTTATTCATCCTTTCAGCCACCCCGTTTTATTACGGTGTTCTCTTCCTGTGAAGTGCCTTTCTATGTTCTCATTGTGACAGCTGTGGAAAAGGATTACTTGTATACTCTCCTCTGTTGTCTGAGCGGAGTACCTTGATCTTCCTTCTTATATTCTTCTCCATGTTCTTCTTTCACTCCACAAACAACTCCAGAACTTACCCTTTGTGCCTCATGTTTTATACCCAACATCGCCTAAAGTAGTCATCTATAATAGACACAAAGTAATGGTTACCTCCAATAGATACCATCTTGGTAGGTCCCAGACATCTGTGTGAACATAATCTATAATCCCCTCAGTACAATGAGTTGCAATGCCAAATCTCACCTTGATCTTCTTTCTGATGACGCAATGTTCATAAAATTTCAATTTGTAGGTACTGGCACCTTTTAATAAACCTTACTTTGCAAGAGCTTGTAAAGATTTTTCTCTTGTATGTTCGAGCCTCATATGTCAGAGCTGGGTGCAATCATTATCTGAATTTATAGAAGTCATCACTTGTCCTATAACCATACTATCCTTCAAATAGTAAAGGTTATTGCGTCGGACGCCCTTCATAATGACTGTCGAGCCTTTAACTATCTTGAGAACTCTATTTCTCATAGATACTTTAAGATCCAATGCTTCCAAGGCACCAACAGAGATAAGATTATTTTTAATTGAGGTACATACCTCACATCCTTCAATTCCAGTACCATCCCATCAAACATCTTGACCAAGACAGTACCTATCCCTTCCTTATGACATGGATGATCACCACCCAGACAATGAAACAATAATCCAGTTTCTCAAAACTAGAAACCCAATTCCTATTGGGGCACACATGATAGGTAGCTCCTGTATCAATTATCCACACAGAATCACCTGAGTAAACTATGATAGGAGTAGTGATTGAGAATGAAAATATAGAGCCTGAGTCTGATCCATCTACCTGTGAAGTACAACTTGATTGGGTATTGATCACCGATGTAAGATTTACTTCGGTGTTTGACTCCTTTCCTTTATTCTTATCCTTGATCCTTAGACAATCAACCTTCCAGTGCCCTATCTCCTTGCAGAAGGTACATTGATTCTTCTTCAGATCTCTGAACCCCGATCTGGACTTTGATCTCCCACGAACACCTTTGCTCTTTTGATTGGAACCCCTATCTCTTACTACTAACGCCTCTACTAATGTACTACTGAAAGAAGATTGTTTATCCTTCCTCATTTCATAATCTACAAGAGCAGCTGACACATCATTATTGTTGGCCCAAAGGCCCATCACTTTAGTTTTAATGATGATTAACTCATGTAGTTATAGTATTAATGATCTTGTACTTATTTAGTTTCATATATTTGATCAAGATCTTAGTCGATGTTTAGCTTCAACAAAAGATTCAAAGTCAAAATTTGAAGCTAGCACGTATTGATTCAAGAGCTCGCACATTAAGATTGCATCAAGTACTTAAGAGGAGTCTAGCTCATGGATTAAGGTTTGGACCAAGTCAAGATGGAGAAGAAGATTTTCAAGAAAACTTGTGTCATGCTTGTAGGTGTTAAGATTTTATTTTTAGATAAAATATAAGAGAGATTAGTTGTGAATTGCTCAAGCTCATATACACACACACAAAATTTATATGTGTTTTCAAAAAATAATTTCAGTTTTAGAAAATATTGTTTTGAATTTGAGCTTCAAAGTATACATTCTTCTTTTTCATGATTAGATTTGATCAAAACAAGTTTATATGATTTATATGTATTTTAGATTTCATCCATACACATTGTTGGTTCAAATGCTTAGAAAAACTTAATTGATATTTCTATATCATGTGTTTAAGTTTTGTATTTATCAAAACTTATTTTAGGGCTTATTGTCAAAACATAGATATTTCATCTTATATGTGTATTGCATCGTATCCATACACACCAAGCTTAACAAGTGTTTAAAATATCTTATTTTTGTATTTGAAGAAGTTTTGAAAAAATCATTCTTCAAATTAAAGATTGTTTTTGAAAAATACATATTTTTGTTTTAGGCTAAATTTCTATACCATAAAATGGTTCAAAAAGTTTGTAATATGTATTGATTTTTTATCACACATATTTGTACTTCAAAGTATTTTAATGAACTTATTTTTGTACATTTTATATGATTTTACGGGATTTTATAGGAGTTTATAAGAACAAGTTTTAATCTCCAAAATTTTTGATCTGGCCTTCTGGAGGTCGACCGATCGGTCAACCTAGCCAGAAGTTGGTCTACCGGACAGTCGACCGATGTGTACAGATACGTGCACGAGCCTTGGCTTGAGGGTCGGTCGACTGGACGGTCGACCGGGCGGTCGACCGGCCAGAGAGCTTTGCTCTTTGGATCTTGCCTCGGTCAACCGATAGGTCAAGACCTGGGTGCGGTCGACTGCCCGATCGACCGGCAACCCAACGGTCATAAATAGGACCGTTGGCCGGTTGACCGACAGGTCATCTGGCCTGTAGTTTGACCCCAACGGTTATATTTCTGAACTCTATTTAAGGGGGCTGTTTTGGCTAGTTTGAGACAAGATTTTGGAGAAGTTTTAGAGCCAGTTTTTCTCATGTCTCTTAGGTTTTTCTCCACATGTTTTTGGACTAAAACTTCCATATCAAAAGGAGAGTTTTCAAGAGTGTTTTCAAAAGAGATTTCTTGAGTTTTCCAACACAACTCTATCTTGTTTTTCTCACACAAATTTGAGTTTTTCATTGCCATATCTATCCTATAGGAGCTTTGTTATGAGAGTATTTTCGGTGATCAAAGTGTAGAGATCAACAAATATTCATCTTTGTATTTGAGGAGGCGAATTCCGGGTTCGTATTGTGACGAGTTCTTGTGGGAGCTCGGTGTAGAGGTGCGGCCTCAGCAAGCTAGTGTGCTTGCGTGTGTTGTTCTTGCGGGAACAAGTGAGGGACTTGCAGGTCCAAGAGTTCTAGTGTGAACGCGTTGAAGGTGTTACGGCACCGAGTGATCTTGCGGGATTGTTATAGTGGAAATCCTTCATAATGTGAAGGCGGGGACGTAGAGTAAGTGTGCTCGAACCTCGAAATAATTCTCCTGTATTTGCGATTACTCATCTCCCTCTCTCACTTGTGTTTATATATTTTACATGCTTATATTGTTTATCTCTTTTTATTCTTGATATACTTGTGCTCAATTGAATATATGCTTGAGATTATTCGCTCACACTTGTATTTAACTAAGAGAGTCGTAGTGGCAGCTCAACTCTTAATCTAGAGGAATCTAGAGAAGATAGTCCAGAGCATTTCACCAGAATTCGGCTACACTCTGTGTTATACTTTGTGTGATAGCTTAATGCTTTAGTTTGTATAAGTTGTTTTTAATTCTGTATCATTTGTATTAGATTAGCTTGTACACCTATTCACCCCCCTCTAGGTGTATTTCAATTATAACTAAGTGATTGTTTCCCATTAATTAAGGTGAGGACGAAGGTCTCATACTCTTCATCAGGAAGAGAAATTCAAAAGAATTAACACCTTATCCTCTTCTTCGATATTCACATCTACATTAACCAAATCTGTAAGAAGTTTTGTGTGATTGTTCATGTGCTCAGTAATAGAGAGTCCCTTCTTCAACTGAAAGCGATAAAGTCTCCTCTTTAGAAACAGTTGAGACTCGATACTCTTCATCAGATATTTCTTATCGAGAATCTCCCACATCTTCATTGCAGACGTCTCATATAGCACATGATACTTGATATCTTGTATCAAACAAGACCTTATAAGACTACACACCGTCTTATTCATCTTGTCCCAATTCTTTTCAGAAGTCTCCTTCGACTTTTCTTTTAATCGTAGAGTGTCTAAGGTTTGATGTGTCAATGCATCCATTACCTCACACCTCCACATTTTAAAATTGTTCGTGCCATTAAACTTTACCACATCGATCTTCATCGGATGTGGGTTCATGATTTCACCGTGAATTGATTTTCTCCAGCCATCTTCTCAATAGAATCCTCAACACAATGTGAAAAATGATTAAAAATAAATCCAAATAGGAAAGATCAGATCTTTACCTCCGAATGAAACTATAGACAATCTTCAAGTTGATTTGCTCCGCCTAAACGAAAAATTCCCTGTCGAACCTGGAAAACTCTGATACCACTTATTGAGAATCCATGTAACAGAGAACAACAACTCCAGATAATAATCACCAATCACACGAACAAGTAAACAAACATAAGAAAGAGAGACACAATATTTAACGAAGTTTTATAATTTGCCTACGTCCTCGGGGCAGAAAGGGAGAGAGTTCTTATTAAAATCAAACAATTACAGGATACAATATCAAGAGCAACTACTCATCTTTATATAGGCATAGAGTCCCTCAAAAAAAAAGGAAACCAACTCTAAATTCGAATCAGAAACGAATTCAGAAACCTTCAAAGATTCCTCAGAATTATTCTGCTGTCGATAGTCCAAGGGGATTGCCGGCAGTTTTCTGACAAACCCTACTTTTGAAAAATCGCTATCGACAGCCCAAAGTGGGAACTGTCGACAGAACAGTTCAAAATCTGGGTGTATCTGTGTCTGACGGCGCTGTTGACAATCATAAGGCTTATCTTTAAAAAAACTCCATCCTCTAGCTTTTTATTCCTCTCTCTCCCCACATGACCTCCTAGATTTAGTCCAATCCATAGACTCAAGGGTGACCAAAGTGTGGGCCATGCCACATTGAAATGTTTCTAGATTTTGGCATTTGATGAAATATGCAAAACCAGGATGATATTTTTCATAATATGACAAAGTATGAATCCAGCCATGGATTGAAATTTAAATATCGATATTGATAATGTTCATAGGATATTGATAATGTTCGTAATGTTCGTAGGTTTTTGATATCAGAAGTAGGTTTCTCTGTCACAATCAGCAATATCAGCTCTTTATCTATCATTTCGGCTCATTATATCATTTACCGTGGTGTTGTCTCTGTTATGTCGAGTCGTATTAGACATAAATATTAGTGTCAGACAATATTTCAAACCTTGGATCATCCATCTTCCCATGTATTGCGTGTAGAATCATACATTAGACATCAGTAATGTCGCCCTCTTTGGAGTCTACTGTTTGAAAAATGTTATCTAGTTAGTGATGTAAATTGAATACAATATGGAATATTTTTATTGTTTTTCATTATTAGAATATTATTGATAAATGACACATAAAAAATTAATGGAAAACAGCCAAGCCCATCACATACAATTTCTATGAACATAATTAATGGACGCCACTCTCTCTTCCCACTGCTCATTATGGAGCAAGCATTGCTCTGGGTGACAAATACATGCACAAATATGTTGTCAAAGGTTTGAGCTCAGATGTTGCTTTCATTTGAAGTTAGTAGGATTTGATGAGATTTTGCCTCCTACATTCGAAGAAATTTCAAAGAAAAGGGGAAATATATTATTGAACTAAGGTCTAATGCCAAGCGCTCCAAAATTTGTTGTTGTTGTCATTCAATGCGTAAAGCTAAGAGCGCACTCATAGTAGAAGACGAAAATTAGGTCACCTTGCAGTAGACTAAATATAACACTTGCGTGCAGCTTCTGCATTTGTTGAGCAACGAATGTTATGTTCCAAATATATACAATGACCCTTTCGAGAAAATTGTTGTACGACTTTGGAATATAGTTGGTCTTTCTGCATGGAAACTAATATATAGTGCTTAAAAATAGCAAATGTTTCTTACCTAGAGCTCTCTAATTCCAAGACACAGAAAAAACTTCTGCTGCTTCAGAAAGTTCTCATGAGATAAAAAGTAGAAAAATCAAGCCACCTGCAAGGTTTCTTTGGTTAACTCAGTTAATTTATGTTCCGTTGAGCCTCCAAATCCTACCTTTGTCTATGGTGATCAACCCTTAATTCATGTAATGGCAGGATTCTGATGTGTGGTCACAATTGTTTCTGTTGTTGTGATATTCAATCTGATGTTCTTCATCTGACATTTGCATGACTATATATAAAGATTTATTAGTCTCCCTTTCTGTTATATTGTTCAAATTTAAATGTCTCACTTTTAGTATCTCTTCAAATTTTACAAATTATACTTTCTAGCAGTTAAGACTAAAGGTTTCTTTAAATTTTTTGGAATGATCAATGTTTTTATGGGACAGTTCTATGCCTGAATGCAACAAAAATGATAAAGATATATGTCTTTTCGAAGATGCAAAAGCACCAACCCTATTCTACAACCCTAACTCTATCCTAATATAAGATTTCTGCATAATTAATTGTTTCCTTCATGATCGTACACAAAATAACAGATGCAAGGGCAATTATTGAGTGTCTGATTCTTAGCCTAATCCAGTGACACAGAGGACTCCTCTCACGATCCCCAAAATAAAGCTGCAATACTAAGAAGTGCATCAACTTGTATCTAAGCTCTAAAAGCCCCTTTAGCATCCATCATCTTCACTAGCTAAAGGTTAGAATTAAGTGCATATATAAGTTGGTAAAATAATTGTTAGTTACTGTCTCAGCTTCACATATACTCATGAGCATCAGGCACAATTTGTACTTGTCAATGTTGTCATGTACCATTGAGGAGAGACATGAGTAGGAGAGAGAGTGTGTGCCTGAGGACTGAGGAACTCAACTTCAATTTTCCTCTTAAAGTGAGCCCTTGGTTAAACAAACAAAAACTCATCTGCACTGCCCTCTGTTGCATTTTTCAGTAGTCTGTCAGTGTTTATCTCAAAAAGAAAACAAAACTAGCTAGAAAAAGCTCACACTCCCCACATGGCTTCGCTACTACTCGACAGACACAGAGGCTAATAGATCTCAAGCAAAGTGGCATCCACCCACTCACAAATGGTCCATTATCCCAATGCTATTATGACAACCTCCCCGCATTACTCTATCTCAAGCACAAGCTTAAACAAAACAGTAGCTACATGCGCAGAGCAGTCACCAAACAAACTATTAAACAAGGGAAAAAGTTCTTCCCTACCCAAAAATGAGGGGTGATTTTCTTGTTGACATACTAAGTTTCAAGATTTATGATGTACCTAAAATCATAAAGGTTACTATTTATTTATTTAACCAAGAAGATTTTCTCAAATTCTCCACACGCGCGCGCGCGCACAGAGAGAGACTTGTGTCATTCTGGAAGGATTCGAGGCTGAATCATTCTCGCTCAAATACAACTCTATGATATCCGAATGCAAGATCTATTTCGTTGAAGTTTATCTATATTAGTTCAAGAAACTAAATATCAAAAAGCATGTTTTTGAATACTTTTGCCCATCCATCAAGTAGACGCAAAATGGATGGCCCACTCTATTACAAATATTTTTGAAACGCTAAAGTTTGAGGGTATTCCAGAGCCTCCCACTCTATTACAGTTAAATCTGCGCAGTAGTTATCCAGCCTCCAGACTAATCTCTAAGGTCCACGGAGCGAATTGAGCTAGCGGTTACTGGGGAGTAAACCCAGTGCCTTACCGTCAAATCCGCCTAAGTGAGGCTTCGAACCCGTGACTAGCTGGGAGAAAACCAATGATCACACCACTATGCCACCCCCTGTTGACACACACACACACATAGAGAGAGAGAGAGAGAGGAGAGAGAGAGAGAGTCTTGTGTCTTTCCAAAAGAATTTGAAACTGAATCCTTTCCACTCAAATTCAACCCTCTGACATTCGAATACAAGATGCACTCCGTTGAAGTTGATATATATTATTTCAAGTATTTATAAACAAAAAATCAAGTATTTTGAATACTTTTTGTCCATACATCAAGTAGGAAAAAACAGGCGTCCTAAATAGTAAAAAGTAAAATGGTTAGTTTAACGATGTAGAACATTTGAAACCTAATAAAAATTAATTTGTAGGGATTTTTAAATATTTAGATCATAATTAAATGGCTAGATTGAGTATTTGTATGTCTAAAGACATAGATCTAACCAACTCGCTACTTTCGACCGTCCATTTTGCGTCGCTTGATAGATAGGCAAAAAGAATTCAAAACACTTGATTATTGGTTCATAGATATTTGAAATAATATAGATCAACTTCAATAGAGTGGATCTTGTATTCGAATGTCGGAGGGTTGAATTTGAGTGGGAAGGATTCGGGTTCAAATCCTTTTGGAAGGACACAAGTCTATGTCTCTCTACACACACACATAGTGGCGATCCGATGAGAAAGCCAGCTTAGGTGAGACGATGAGAAGGAAGTACATGAGCTGTACGATTATCTTTTGGGTAGTTAAGATTAGTTTTTGAGTTGGTTATGTTTGTTTTTAGTTGATTAATTTAGTTTTTGGGTTTTAATTTTATTTCCTTCAAATCTAATCTCAACCACGCAGAAATTAATCTGATAGTTCCAATGCTCCTTTCTCGTCTGCTCACGTAAGCTAGCTTTCTTACCAGATCATTACTCTCTCTCTCTCTCTCTCTCTCTCTCTCTCTATATATATATATATATATATATATATATATATATATATATATATATATATATATATATATATATATATATATATATATATATATATATAGGATTTCTATACGTCAACCGCCAGCTGAGAGAGTTTCTCAGTCGGTGGTGATGTGGCCTAATATCTGCCACAGATCTTGGCAAAGTGTAGGCGGTAACGAAGCCAAAAATTCCTGCTAAAAGGGCCATCAATCACTTTACTGTACTAATTGATCAAAATACCCTCAGTTTTACTTCTAACTTAGCAAAAACTCATCCTACACAAACTTTTACTGAGCAAAAAATTTGTGATTTTCAGAGATTTTCGTTGAAGAAATTTTTACCTATCAAAATCGCAGTCTTTGAAAACAATAATTTAGAGTAAGAAGAGTTTTAAAAAATTTCAAACTCTAGACTGTGAGTTTGAGTTTTTTAACTTTGTTTTTTAAAGAAAACTGTGATTCAAAGTCGTAATCTTTGAAATTAATAATTTTGAGGTTATTTATAAATATTTCAAGCTATAAACTGCAACTTTGAGTTTTTTTTATTTGTTTGTTTTACGAATATTACGACTAAGCACATTATCTTTTAAAATTAAGCTGTTTAAAATACTGCGATCTTGATCATAGTCTTACATAACTTCTTTTGTTTAAATGCGACTAAAGTCGCAGTCTTTGAAAAATAAGCAGTTTAGAATACTGCGATCATGGTCACATTCTTGTATAACTGTTTTACTGGTAATAAGAACTACGATCATGGTTGTAGTTAATTATAAATCAGATATTATTATAATTGAGACAAAACAGGCTGTCAAATTTTACTAAAAAATGCCATTTTAAATGAACTGTGAATATGGTCGCAGTATGAACTCAGAAATGGTTATTTCTCATTGTACATATAAACTGCGATCAAATTTGCAGTGCAAGAATAATATATAAAACTTGCTATCATTAAGCATTGTTATCTCATTCGTAGTTCTTAAACAATCCGCATATTACAAAATTTTTTCATTTATAAAATGCGACAAATATCGCAGTCCTAACAACACTCAATCCTAACAAAGTAAATTAGCATTGCGACCGTAATAGTAGTCCTCATATAACACAAGTTATAAAATACTATATTATGACTATGATCTAGCCACAGTCATTAATATTTTATCTATCGTGATACAATGAGCGTCTCAAAATACTAGTAAATTTTATCTAGATGAAGGAAAAAGGTGCACTACACGAAAATTAAAATTTTGGAAAAAATATTCTATAAAAAGCTAATTTGTAATTCACATCATAAATTTCTAAAAAAAAAGTACTATGAGAATTCTCTCGCCATAATTGCTTCAATTTAATTTTTAATTGCTTTTTATCTCTTCTTCGAATACTCAACCATCACCTCTAATATTTATTATTATTATAAACGTTATCTCAGAGTATTGGCCTTTTTGTAGTGCCTATAAGTAATATATATATTAAAGATCTGACTTCTTAAAAAAAATATTTATGCTCTTCTTCTTCTATTTGATTTCTAAACTTCATCAAGCAATTTATTCTTAAATCATGTATTTCGAATCTTTTTCTTCTGAACAATCTGATTTCAACTTCACTCATTCTCCCACCGGTTCACTTTCTCCAGGGGAGTCTAGTGAATTTGATAACAGTTTTGACTTCTCTCCTTTTTATTATCTTCTTCTGTCAAGTAATGTTCCTTCTGATCCTACTTATCAGGAGGCGGATCAAGTTGTTTTGGGGCATGGTGAGGAGCTTATTCCTATGCCACTTGATGAAGACATGCTTGATAAAAGTATGTCATCTGATGCTGAAGGCGTGATTTCTTCCAGCATGTCCTCTGGAGGTTTTTCTCGATTGGATCAGAGAAAGAACTTGATACAAAATGACCCATTCTAAGAGTTTATCGACACATTCTGAGAGTACCTCCAAAAGAGGAGAAAGCGAGGAGGAGAGCAAGGAGGTCGACGGGGAATAAGGAAAGGAAAGCGAGCAGGAAAACAGAGACGAGGAGAATGAAGAAGACAATTTTGATTATGATTGTGATGACGAGGAGTAGTATTTTCTATTCTTTGATAATTACTTTTTTGTCTTCTATTTTAGAGCTTTTAATACTCATTTTTATAAGGTCTCTTTCTGACCATATGATATATTATAAATAGAGTTTTTTCCTGAAAATGTTCTTCAATTATATGTACAAGGATGTATCTTTCATGTTTTTAATTCGCAGTGTTTCCAAAACTTTGAAAAAATAATTTTATAAAGACTGTGACCATGTCGCACTCCTCATATATACGTTATATAATTTACGTAATAATTGATGACAAATATATTCATGTGTTATGACAGTTGTATTATACTATACTCTAAGCATTTTAAATGAACTGCGACTATGATCGCATTATTGTACATCAGAACTGAGACCAAGGTCGCGGTACACATACATTCAGATATTATCAAACTAGATTAGCACTGCAACCATGATCGCAATCCTCATATAACATAACTTTTAATCTTATATTATGACTGCGACTATAGTCGCAGTCATTAAAATCATGTCCACTCAGTTACTATGACCTTAGTCGCAGTCCTTCCTAACCAATAGTAAAATTCATTTGAATAAAGTAAAATGATGCAAGATAGTAAAATTAAATTTCTGGAAAGAAAAAAATCAATAAAAATTAATTTGTAATTCATTTCAAAATATTTTGAAAAAAATTAGTCTTAGAGTTTTTCCGCCATAAATGCTTCAATTAAATATTTAAATACTTTTTTATCCAATCTTCGAAAACTCAACAGTCACCTATAATACTTATTATTACTGTTCTGAAAATTCATTTCGCTTTCAAACATGTCACCATGCAAATTCGTTTCCTATAAAAAAATAAGTTCACTTAGTTTACAAACAATGCAAAAATTATTGAATTAAAGGAGAGTCTGCGACTCGGCTCGCAGTACTAATAAAAAATTTATGACTGTTACTAATAACGCAACATTAATCTAATAAAAGACTGCAACTAATATCGCAGTCCTAATATAATTGAGGAATGCGACTAAGTTTACAGTTTATAAAATTGAAAAATTATTTTATTGTACACTGCGAGCTTAGTCCCAGTCCTAAAAAATAAAATATCTGCGTATAAAAATATTAATAAACAAATATTTAAATTACTTTGGGACTGCAATTAAGGTCGCATTATTACTACAGAAAAAAGTTAAAAATTGTTGATGAGAACAGCGACCAAGGTCACATTCTTCATATGAATCTTATGATTGCGAATGCAGGTCGTAGTATCAATATAAATATAATAATTTTTTTAGTGAGGACTGCAAACAACAATGACATAAATAATATATAAATGTAAAAAAAAATTAACCTCTGCCTCAGCATATAAAGTTCTCTCTTTTGCTGCATTTGTTTTGTTCGTTGATGATGTTGCATTTGAAGACACCTAATTCATATTCAGCGGCGAGATGGGGTGGCAGATATGAATTATACTCGGGGCTCGACATCAAAAATGACAGAGCGAGAGAGATCTGATATATGGATATAATTGATCGAGATGAAGAGATCTAGTAGATGAAAACTGCGATGGAGCATATCTGCGAACTCGAAATCAAGATCTGATCTCATTTTTCTAAGATCAATGTTGTCTGTAAATTTGAAATCCAGATCTGTACGCCCACGCTAGTCTTTAAGAGAGAGAAAATAATGAGAGAGAAAATAATGGTAGAGAATATAAATTTCATCCCAAGAAAAACTGTCATTTTTGAAAGTAGAGTCTTTTAGTATTTAAGTTTTTTTAAAAAAGTGGAATGAAGATTACCCAGTTTGGCGCAGATTGTATGTCGCTGGCTGAGAGTCTCTTTTAGCTAACGCCTGAGATATTTCTGTATGTATGTATGTATAAATACACAGAGAGAGAGAGAGAGAGAGTTGTGTCCTTTCAAAAGAATTTGAGCCCGAATCCTTCCAACTAAATACAACCCTCTGACATTTGAATACAAGATCAACTCCATTGAAGTTGATCTATATTATTTTAAGTATCTGTAAACCAAAAATTAAGTATTTTGTATACTTTTTGCCTATTCATCAAGCGGCGCAAAATAGACGGTCGAAAATAGTGAGTTGGTTAGATTTATTTTTTTTGACATATAAATTCCCGAGTCGGCTATTTGATTATGATCTAAATATTAAAAAACGCCTACAAACTAATTTTTGTTAGATTTTACAGGTTATGCATCGTTAAACTAGCCAACTCATTATTCAAGCCGTCTGTTTTTCTCATACTTGGTGCATGGGCAACAAGTATTCAAAACACATGATTTTTGGTTTATAAATACTTGAAATAATATAAATCAACTTCAACGGAGTGGATTTTGTATTCAAATGTCAGATGTTAGTATTTGTCTAGGAAGCGACCTCAAATCCTTTTAGAAGGACATAGGTCTCTTCTTCTCCCCTCTCTCTCTCTCTCTCTACACACACACATATCCTTGGTTACAGATTTTTAAAGAAAATATAGTATTTTAACACTGTTTGCCATTATATATATATATATATATATATATATATATATATATATATATATATATATATATATATATATATATATATATATTAGAGCGGATGATTTTGGACTAAAAACAATACCACACTAAAACACATGTTTTAGCAATCTAAAAATCCGAAGCCCTATGTGATAATGAAGGAGTACAATTAATGAGAGAGGCAACTAGCATCCAGAAGAAAGAAAGGGAAACCAAAGATAAGTCTCTGAATTGAATGAAAAACATTCTCCATTTTCAATTCTCGTTAATATTTTTCTTGTCAATATAATCAGCAAGATGTTACTAGCTGTCGCTTTTTTGCACAAGAAGTTTGATTTATCCTGTAATAGAAAATTACAACGCATTGCAAGGTAAGAAAATTTCATGTTCTATAAGCTTTAAAATGAGTGGGTGGTCATTTTTTTTTCATCTTATTTGTTCAGGAGATAATTAAAATTCTAACGGATATACTGAGAGCAAGAAGTTACACTGAGAAGAAGAAGATGATTGTGCCTTGTAGGAGTATAAAATATATTTTTTCACACACTTGGGGCAGAAGTTAATTTTTCCCAACAGTGAATAGACAAAGGCAGGCAGAGAGACCAAAATACTAGCACCAGTCCTAGTCCTCTCCCTGCAACATTGCTTATTATTAATACTCTCCACCTTCTTTTGTGTGTGTGTGTATATATATACACACTTTGATGCCCCTCAACCGATCCCACATGCAAACAACTTCTTCTTCAACTTCAACTTCAACTTTGAGAGAGGAGTATAGTTTGTTAGAGATAGACACTCCTCTCTTCTCTCTTCTCTCTTCTCTCTTAACTTCTCTTGAAGAGAGATGTCAGGCGAGGCCAAGGACAGCGGCAGCCCCCGGCTGAAGCTCTTCGGCTTCCACGTGTCCTCTGAGGACGACGGGGCCTCCGCCGACTCCTCCTCCTCCACCACCACCGGCTCCAACAACGGCAACTCTGACGGCCGCAAGTACGAGTGCCAGTACTGCTGCCGCGAGTTCGCCAACTCCCAGGCCCTCGGGGGCCACCAGAACGCTCACAAGAAGGAGCGCCAGCAGCTCAAGCGGGCCCAGATGCAGCAGGCCGCGGCCGCCGCCGGCATGCGCTCGACCCCGGCCGGCATGCTCTACTCCCGCCACAACCCCATGGTCTCCGCACTCTCCCCCCACTCCTCCGCCGCCCCCCACGCCGCCGCCCCCCAGGGCACCAGCTGGGTCTACTTCTCCCGCGCCGCCACCGCAGCGGCCCCCGCCTTCCACGCGGCGCCCCCGCCCCATGGGTGGGCCCCACCGCCTTTCGCCTTCGTGGAGGAGGTGGGGCGGCCTGGGCCGAAGAGGAGGGGTTCGGGTTCGGGTTCGGGTTCGGGTTCGGGTTCGGGTCAGGGCGGGTTGGGTTCGGATTCCGGTGATGATAATGGGTTCGGGTTGGACCTGAAGCTCAGCCTTGCACCCGCTGGGTCCTGATTGACTCAGATTGTCCAGATTTTAGCTTAATTAATTTCTTGTGGCTAATTAGAAGATGTGTGTTTTGATGATGTTGAGGAATTAATGGTGAATATGTACATTTTTTTGGGTTTCATTAATTTCACCCTGGGAGCTTAATGATCGATGTGATGATGATGGCTTCATCTCTTTTTTTTTTGGGTCTAATTACTCCTTCTAACATCTTTTTTTTAAAGAAGTTTAACTAGTAAAAGAGTTTTTGTTTTGTTTTCTATGGTTTCATACTGAGTTGGATGTTGATGATGGTCTGGTTCTGTTTTTTTTTTTTTTTGCCGTTTAATTATTAGCTCTAACATTTTTTTTTTACAAATTAAAATAGTGAGAGTTTTGCATTAGCACCCTACGAATATTGTTTTTAGCGCATTTGAAAAGCACATTATTATTGTAAATTTTTTATAGAACTTCATGTGTATATTTTTGACTCAATATGCTTTCTCTTACTGAATCGAGCGGGCGGTCTTGCGTTATTTTCTTTTTTACTTTTCCTTTTCCGTAAAATTGCATTAGTTTTTCCCCCCTCTTATTCATGACTCATGGCCCAATTAAAGAGTACTCAGTTGTACACTGAAAATATCACATATTACAAAAAAAAAAAAAAAAAAAAATTTGAGAGAAGATGGTGAACCAGAGGTCCCCTGAGCTTTTAATGAAACAGCCCCTCAAATGAGGTACATAAGAAATATGCCTCCCAGCTAAGAACAATCTAAAAACACACGCAAGTGCCATGAGAACGAGAAAAGCGTACAACAAAAAAGTTCACCACAATTTCAAAACAAAAGAGCCTCCCTGAAAACATCATACAGGTGAGTCAAACAAAAAGAGAAGGAAGAGATCATGCTCAGCCAAAAGTTATGCACTCTGAAAATACGGAGAGATCACATGTAATTCTGGTCGTTGTTCTGAGCCATCCCTGTGACTCCTCCGGGAGACTATCTAAAACATCTCCTATTTGCGGCTGCTTTAGAGCTCACTCGGCCATCTCTCTGGCAGTACCTGAGGAGAGGTTAAGCCAGTAACAGAAAGAAAATGTGAGGTAGACATGATATGTTTGATCAGCCAAACTGAATGAATCAAAAAATAATCTATAGTTACGTTCACTCCAAAACCCCCAAAACACGGTGGCCTTTTCTGAAGAAAAAATAACGAGGAAGAGCCCCTGAAACTTGATTGCGAGTGTAATTTTGAAAACTGAGAGGAGCTTATTTGGAAGTTCACATATATATTTTCCTTTGCATCCTAAAGAGGAAAATCATGACTTGTGAGAAAAGGAATTTCACCCAAGATTTTTTTTCATGTGAAGATTGATATGCAGAAGGGAGCCCAATATTAAACTCACATAATCTTTGATAAGATCCAAGTGGGCCTTTTCTTGTTCTGGTTGCATGAGTTTTAAGAAAGCCACCAGTGGGAGTTCAGTAGCTAGCCACTATGCCTTTTTTAATCAATTAATTAATTAAGTTAATCCATTATTCTCTGGAATCTAAGTGAGTTGTTGGTCCCTAATACGAAGAGGGATTGGTTCATGCTACTAAAACCCCTACATTTTAAATTGAGATTAACAATTGGCAAGCTACATTTATACCTGTCTACAACCTAAGTGTTAGATTAAGACTTAGGGATATAATTTGATTAATTTAGTTAATATGATTGATTAGTCAACATCTCTACAGTGGCACCATGTTGGACAGAGAGATCATCCTAAGATCAGTGTCCTTTAAATTAATTGTTTTTTTTTTTCCTCCCTAACTCTGCTCAACTCAAGTTACCTGTAATGGCCTTTTTTTAAGTAATTTAAGAGGAATGCAATTATGCAGGCATCTTTAATGGAATCAATAAATATTTTGGCTAATCATCAGTCGTGTTCGTGTACGGGGAAAATGTGAAAATAGTTGAATTGACGAGGGGGTAAGTATAAGATTTGGATGTTTATATTTTTGGGTCAGTCTTAGTTTATTTGCAGAGGTTTTGATGGAATGTCTCATGCGATGAACGGGGTTCGGTTCATGTGTGTGAGCCACACATACATGTAATAAGAGAAGACCAATTACGCATTGACACGTGTATTGATTTTCTTATAATATGTTGTGTGTGTGGGTCTCACACACTTATTATAAGAGATCTAATTCACATGTCAATGCGTGATTGGCTCTCTTATTGCATGTGTGTGGCGCACACGCATGAACCGAATCTGGTGGAATGCTGCAAGATTGTGTGAACCATCTTTGCTTCGGTTGACAATGGGCCGGGCCTGGTTTTGGGTGGAACTTTGGCCCAAGTGACCTTGCTATCAAATGTTCTTAGGCTCTATGTTGAGCCAGCCTATGCACTTTGGGAGCCAACCGATTACAATTTTAAATTATTTTATTGATTTTTTTTAAGAGAAAACTGTGAAGTCAAATGATGGGTGAAAGTTAGCATATTTCTAACTAATTAACAGTTCCACTAGTGGAATATCGAAAAGCTAGAGAGTGTTCACATTGCATATATGGAGCTCTATGTGATAAAACTATGGCTTGAAGAAGACTCAATGGTGGCAGTGATGTGGTTGAAAGGAGAAGAAGCTGTCATGGACATGGAGGAAAACTATGTTCGATGATGTCAAGTGTTGGGGTCAAAGTCTGAAGACTTCTACGTTTTACCTAAATGTAAGGTGAGGGTGGAGGAGACGATTACATGGCTGGTGAGGGGTGACCAGATTGGTTACGTTGGTTGGTTGGTGTGTGTGTGTGTGTGTGTGTGAACCCTACAGAGAGGAACAGAAAGACATTTGACTTAAATTTAAAGTTAGGTAAAGACAGACCTTTAAACTTTTATGTGAAATTAATTCTTTAAGGTATATATTTAAGTCAGGTATATACTTGAGTCCCTCTTACTTCTACGGGGTGTTTGGTTGCAAGGAAGTGGGCGGAAGTAAGGAAATGGGGAAGAATAATTGCTCACTTTCCTATCTATTCAAACACCGAAAAAGGAAAATAAGAAAACTCCTTTTTTTTTTCTCTTTTCTCTTTTACACAATCATTTCCTCACTTCTAGAATGCTACAGTTAATTTTGTGGTCATTTAAGTCTCATTTGTAATAAGTTGTAGTACAAAACAGTTAATTTTTTGATCATGTAAATTTTATTTGCATTCTAATTACAGTCCATTTTTTATTTTTCTTAATTAATTTTTATTTTAATAATATTTTGTAGTCAACTTTTCCACTTCCACTTTCATATTACCATCCAAACACCGGAAAAGGCATAACATTTTTCAAACCCCACTTCCCAACAACATCTGAACACCGAAAAACTTACTAACCAATTCCCAAGTTCCAAAGGGAACTATTACCACTTCCTCACTTCTTCACTTCCTCACTTCCACCCTTAACCAAACAGGAGAGAAAAGAATTTGTGAATATCAAAATTTCGGCACAGTAGAGGTCAGATTTTGATCTGCATTAGGATCGCGACACGTGTCTCACCTGATCAAGAACGCCTAAAATATACGACAAGACATGCCAGCAGAGCACCTTCCTTCCAGACACCACCCAGCCGTTCCCGAGGCAACTCCTTTCGAGGAAGACCACTGCCCTGAGAACTCCCATACTCCGAGTATCTTTCCGAACACCACCCAGTCATTCCCGAGGCCATTCCTCCTGCTCCAAGCAAGATATCTACAGTAACCAACCTCATTGATTTTCACCTTCAGTTCAGCAAGTAGGACTCCCTTAATTTACGGAATCGTTATGCCGCCAGCTCATCTCACGTTTTGAACATTGCAACAGCCCCTTCTTCAGTACGAAAAGTTGCAGATGGCAGCAGAAACCACTTCCAATAATCAAGAGCATAATTTGAGCAGTTATGAAGAAATCCCAACATGCAAATCTTTCTGTTATGGAGATTCGTAATATCCACACCTTTAGTTAGGTATTTATACACTCGAACCCCCCATCAAGCAAGAGAAGGGAACCAGAGATTGTAAATAAAGTATATCTCTACTTAGTTCATTGTAACCTCTTGAAAGTAGTGAATTTTCTCCCTCCTCCCCGTTGTTTTTCACTAATTGAGTTTATTAGGCCTTATAAGAGCCAAATAGAAACCAAATGGATGAAAACATGATTTTCAAGGGCCGTGAATAGTATTACATAGTTATTATGTATATTTACTACTAATTAATCTTCTTTATAGTGTTAATTGAGAAGTTTGAGCAAAAGTCAAACTTTGAGCCCCGATTGGCGTGAACTATGCCTTATAATAGCCGATTAAGGCCCAAACGGGGAGAAAACGAGATTTTCAAGAGCCGAGAGTAGTAATACATAGTTATTATGTATAATTACTACAAATTAAACTAGTTTTTATTCTTAATTTAAAAGTTTTACTAAAAGTCAAGTTTTCAACCCCGATTGGCCTGAAGTAAATCTTATCTCTCTGCTTATTCTTTGCATGTGAATCTTAATATTACCTTTATTTCTCATGATGCGAAATCGACTGCTTGACCAATCGTGTCGAAAAATCTCCACCATATTTTGGTGCTTTTATTGAGACTTGAATCCCTACACTTAAGATCTCTCCCTCCATAAGCTTCCTCAAAAATTCTCTTCCACATCAACGATAGCCCCACGAAAGTAAATCGCCAAAGATGGACTTTCAAAGGCAAGACCATCGCAACCATTAGGGGCAAGGCCTCCCTGCCAATCAGTAATCAAACGCCTAACGAGAACACTGGCTTCATCTCCCCCTAGGAACTTTCCACCAATGTCCAATTGTCTCAACAACGAGAAGAACCAACTCCATCAGATACTCTGCAAGATGAAAGAGCAAATGAAAGAACAACAGCTGCAATCTAATCGTGAGCGAGAACAGATGACGCTTGACCATGAGAACATCATCCGAAAATAAGAGGAGATGAAACTACTCAACCAACAACTTCAAACCCAAGTTGTAGCCCACTAGAACAACTCTACACAAACAGAGAGCGACCCCGAGAGCAAGAGATCCTAATCTCCATGCGCTCGATGAGCTGATCCAAAGACGGATCGTGGAGGCCAAGCTGTCTCAGCATCTAATCCCAACTACCCACATCTACGACTCTCCTCTCTCTAAAGATATCCAGGAATGTAAATTCCCGAGTAAATGCTCGACTCTTACTTTTGACAGTTACTCCGGAGCAAGCGATCTAGTTCAGCACATCCAGCACTTCTGAGATAAAATGGTAATTTACTCCCGCAATGACCTGGTCGTGTGTCTCACCTTTTCATCTAGCCTGAAGGGCGCAACATCAGATTGGTTCTACTCCCTACCTCCATGCTCTCTCCACAACTTCTCGGAGTTCACCGAGGCTTTTCTCACACATTATGCCTCTCGCCAAGGAGTCAAGAGAAACGACCATCACCTCCTACCTGTCAAGATGAGGCCGGAAGACAGTCTCAATTCATACATCAACTTCTTTCAGAGCCAGCTGACCAAAGCCTCCAACTGTAGTGAGGAGGTCTCCGCACTTGCTCTCTCATCAGCGGGCTGTAGGTCACACACCTCCTGTATAAGCACCTCCTAATCACAATCAAGATGAGTGAGATCCTTTCCCAAGCTCAACCTTACATCCAGTTAGAAGAAGCGATGAAGATTTCCTCCAATCACTCTGTGAAACCAAGCGATGGTTGAGCGAATTGAAGTCTACTCATGAAGCTCCCAATCATGCTCAAGACCTGCACCAAGGGCAACCTCTTTGCAAGAAGCAGGCGCTTCATGTCCTCCCACAAGTATGTTCCGAAGCTACAGATCAATGGGACGCTTCATTCTGTTGAAGCTCCCGATCAACGAAGTTTTCAAAACCTTTAAAGATCAGCCGTGGGTTAAACACTCAAAATCGATCCAGTACAATCCCTCACTACCCGAGTCGAAGGAACACTACTCCTACAATGGATGCAAAGGGCATTAAACCATCTATTGTTGGGTCTTCTGAAAGTACCTGAAAGGGCTCATCCAACAGGACTTCATCAAAGAGTGTGTTCTCCTCTCGAGAATTTCCAAACAACCAAACACACAGCCTCCTCAGGAGCAGAAGCTAATAGCCCAGTACAATTTGATCGACTTAATACCCGAATTTCATTCATACAGTGTACTTTCTTCCAATCATAGCCTTATGCATTACATTTTATGAATAAAATATCATTCTATGCTCCTAACCTTTGCAGTACGTCGATCTGTCCCTACGCCCTGCTGATAGGATTTACTCCACTCAAAGGCAGCAACGAGAACCCCCTGCTGATAGGATTTTTCCCACCCGGAGGCGGTTATGACGTCCGTCCATCCACCCACACGCCCCGCTGATGAGATTTTTCCCACTCAGAGGCGGCCGCAAGAACCCCCCGTTGATAGGATTTCCCCACTCGAAGGTGGTTATGGCATCCATCCATCCATACACCCCACTGATGAGATCCCCTACTCGGAGGCCAAGGATTTTCCCCACTCGGAGGTGAAAAACACCTAGAAGGAGGGTGAATAGGTGTATATGCTAATCTAGAAACTAAATGTGGAAGCTAAAATAATTTTGCAATCACACTTAATACAACCAACAAGTGTAGCCGAATTCCTCGTGGAGGGCTCTCGACTAACTCCTCTTGATTCCCTAGATAAGGGTTGAGGTGCTATATGAAGCTCTTGTGGTTAAGTATAAGTGAGGCACACACAAACAAGCCAAGCATATAAGGATGATAAACAATATAAAATAATGCAAGGCACAAAAGCAAGCAAGTATGAATGATATGGCAATATGAATAATGCTATGCACAACACAAATAAAGAGAGAGAGTTAAGAGACAATGGATCAAACGCAAACACAAAGATATATTTCGAGGTTCGAGCCCCTAGCTCTACGTCCCCGCCTTCACTGAGAAGGATTTCTAATCCACTATCTTATCCACCGAGGACTCCCACCGAGGGAACCTCCACCGAGGAGGATTTTTACAATAAGGGAGTACCAAACTCCTCTCTCAAACACCGCCTCACAACCGAGGGGTAGGCCCGTAGCCAAACAATAACCAACACCTCTACCGAAGAGGGTTTACAAACCAACTCCACCTCTCACAAGAGGGAGCAAACCAACAATCTCAACCTCTACCAAAGAGGGAGCAAACCAATCACCCGATCAACCTCTACCAAAGAGGGATACAACAAAAGTAAGGGTGTTTACAATGAGTGGTTTCTTTCAACCATAAACAATCTCTCTTCCTCTTTACCACAAAACAAGATCCTAATAGAATAGGATAGATGATAGCTCAAGTGTGGAAAACTAAGTGTTTTGATCAAAGAAATACTCTTGGGAAAACACCAAAGATGATATAGAAATTTTAGCTCAAAAACAATTCTCAAAACCTAATTTCTTTGAAATAAACAAAACACTTAAAACAAACAAAATGAATCTTTTTGCTCTTTAAACTCTTTTGAAAACTTCTTTTTAAAACCAGAGAGTAGGGGAAAATTAGCTCAAAAAATCTTCTCCAAAACCCCCAAGAAATGGGGTATTTATAGCCCAAACAGAAAATTAGCCGTTAGGCTGATCTGGCAGCCTGATAGGCTGGCGGTCGACCGGCCGGTCGACCGCCAACGATCATAAATATGACCGTTGGGCAAACCCGGTCGACCGCCCGGTCGACCGCCCAGATACAGAGAGCAGGACTCTTTGATCCGGTCGACCGCAACGGTCGACCGCCCAGATACAGAGAGCAACGCTCTCTGGTCCGGTCGACCGCCCGGTCGTGGCCCACTGTGCTGCCAGACATGCACAAGGCTGTGCACGTCGGTCGACGGCCCTTGGTTCGGTCGACCGTGCGGTCGGCCGACATGGCCTGTCAGCCACAGTTCTGGGTCAGAAACTGGGGTTAAAATTATTTTAAAAAATCTTTTATCTCTTCTAAAAATCCCCCAAAATAGTTTTATCATTTTGCATTGAAATATAAACTTGTGATAAACATTTCAACTCAAATATCAAGCATATGAAACTATTTTTGTGTTTTATCATTTTTACCAAAAACCAAAACTTATATTTTATCAAACTTTGATTTTTCAATACATGAATAGGAAAGTCAAAATAAGTTTGTCTAAGAGTTAAGCATGCATGTATAGAATGAAACTACTATACATAAACCAATTAAACTTGTTTTGATCAACTATTCATGAAAACAAATATTGGTTAAACCAAAACCGAAAAACCAATAAAACTTGTGTGTGTTGTGCACTTGAGCATATCAACTATTCTAAGCTTTATAAATGGATCTAAACACACTAAACTAAACTAGGATACCTAAGTCTTCTTGATGATCTTCATCTTCAAGCCGACTTGATCCCAAACGTGATCCACGAGCTAGGCTATGTATGATCTTGATGCTCGGCCCTGGAATCACCAAGTGAAAGCTTCCAAACTCCTCTTTTTGAAGCAATCACCTACTAATATCTTGCTAAATGATCTGAAACTAAAATCACAAGATTATTTGTAAACATAACTACATGAGTTAATCATCATCAAAACTAGAGTGGAAGGCCTCTGGGCCAACAATCTCCCCCTTTTTGATGATGACAAAACTCATGGAGTTATATATGCATGGATTAAAGTTAAGCTTCAAAGAAGCTTCCCCTTAACTCATGCATAAACACATAAACATAAATATGCAATGAATATGAAACATGAAACATGCATAGATATGCATAAACAATAAAAGGCTCTAGATACACAATGAAATGTTTAAAAACAAAACATGCTCTAGGTACCAATTAAAATTAAACTAAATTAAACTTAATATATGCAAAACATAAATGTGCATATATAAACTCAAAATCTTTCTCCCCCTTTTTGTCAATCATCAATAAAGGGGTAAAACCAAAACAATAAATTTTTCTCCCCTTTTTGTTCGAAACAAAGAATCAACAAAGGGTCAAAAACAATGAAAACAATGTTCTCCCCCTTTTTGTCTAAAACAAAAACGAAGTCAATAAGGGGTGATAATCAATTAGGATATCAATTAAAAATATGTCAAAGATAGCATCTTGATACCAATTGAAAGTAAACATAGATCAATCAACAAATGGTATATGCTATATACATTCATGAAGAGGAAGATGTGAAGCTTCCCTACATAGATACATTACATGAAGGAGGGATGACAAGCCCTAATTCACATAACGTACACTATGCAATGTATAAGAGGAGATGTGAAGCTCCCCATACACACGTGTACCACATAAAGAAGAGATGTCAAGCTCTTCAATACAAGATACACTTATCATGAATCTATATGTAGAAGAGATGTTAAGCTCTCCTTGCATATATACAATATAAATCAAAACTTTTTAACATTTCTTTTAAACAAAATTTTGAATTTTCTCACTAAAACAAATTTGATACCAATTAAAAGTATTATGCTTTTTAAACATATGATACCAAATTGAAATTATTATTTTCTATTCATAAAGCAAGGGAGTGGAAAAGGTAAACCAAATACCAATTGAAATACAAAAACAAATTTTCTCCCCCTTTATGAAATACCAACTAAAACAATGCGTAGGCTTGAAATGAGATACCAATTGAAAAGTAATTGAAAACTAATCAACTGAAACAAAATTGAAACTCAAGCTTAGCATAAACACAAACATATATATGTATGAAAATAGATACCAATTGAAATTGATATTCTTTGAAGTACAAGCATACATATACAAAAAAAATATATGAGTATACAAAAATGTCAATATTGATACCAATTGAAAGAATCCAATGATACCAATTGAAACAACAATAATATCAAGTGTATATCTCATATTACCTACCACCCATTCATGCACAAGTTTAAAATATATTCAAGAAGGGTATACATGACATGGTCTCCCAACCAACCGCCCTTTGGATGGTAGGGGTTTTCAAAATTAGGTTTGAAAAATATAGTTTGCTTGAAAACTCTACCATATGAAGAATATCGCAACTAGTTATATGAACAATTGTAAACTAGTACGAAATCCTTCAAGTAAGGAATAAAACAAAATTATTTTTCATAAACATGAAATTCACAAAGTAGTCAACACTCATAATCAATTAGGCATAAATATGACTCATGAAAACAAACACATGAGTAAACAATAAATGTGAGTGTACAAATACAATGTGAAGAACATGATCATGAAAGATGGACAATAAGCTCAATATTCCTTAAACATGAAAATCATCAAAACTTATTTAATCTTCAAGGTATATGTATGTCCTATACAAATTAAAGTATACATACATATCCAAACACAACGAGTCCACAAAGATATATGCATGAAGGCACGTGGCTCTAAAGAATGTATATGTATAACAATATTTTGGATAAAATGGACATATACATGAAGTTAAATATAAACACTTGAAGAACATGATAAACTAAATTTCCATTAAAACAAATTTCATTTCAAGGTATATGTATGATTTGTCAACACAAAAAGCATACATACATATCCCTAAACACAATTGAGTCCATATGTATAGATTTGCATGAAAGGCAAGTGACTCAAGGGGTATACATGTATATCTTAAAGTTTGGCAAAATAGACATATACATGAAATGAAAACACATGATCATAAAACAAAACCAAAATGGGAATACAAGTTTAAAATGCATGGATCATCAAAACTAGACTATACTAGCACATCTAATGGGAACAAATAAGCATTCAAGCACAAACATATATAGATTTATTTGTGGCCCACTATATGCACAAATATATACCTAGTCTTAATGAAAACTAACATTTAAACATATATTCAAAACATGAAGCACTAAACGAGATATAAATCAACATGAAAAACATAAACATGATTATTATGAAAATCCACATGTTATTAAACCTATGATAAACATGATAGCTAAACAAATGGTGAGAACACAAAATAATAGTCCATATTAAACATGGGTGTCTCAAATGCTATACATGAATGTCAAGAGTCTAATAATCATGGTATTTACATGATAATCACTAAACAATAAAACATGCTATAAACTATGAAATGGAAGGCATGTAAACAATAATAATGAGTTGGAATCGTTACCAAAACCTAGAAGGCAACTCTCCTTGTCTCCAAAACATGGTGGTCTTTCCACCAAACCTTCCTTGAAAGTGATGCATCCAAATGATTTTCATGAAGCTCGGAACGCATCTATTCCAAGGTACTGATACTCTCACGTCATGTGAGAGCCCACACCTACATCATAAACAAGAGGGGTGGTCTTTGGTACCCATATCTTTTTGGGTCCATGGAGGTTAGTATCATTCCTAACCCAAACAAATTTATTTGCTAAATTTACATCATGTAATCTATCAAAGCAAAATTTAGCAAGGTGGCCCTTACGTCCACAATGTGTACATGTGTACACATGAGCATACATAGTGTGATGGTGTCCGTGGGGAGCATGTGTATGCCGTGGAGGGTGTGCATGAAAAGATGGAACTTATTTCTTTCGAAACAAAGTTTCCAAACGTGTATGACCCACTACACATTGGCTCAAAGTGGAGCCCAAACAATCAACACTCTTCTTAAGTAAGGATATATCATGTTCAATTAAAGAAGAAGTGTGGCATGCAATAGGTGTTCTAGGTGAAGCATGGCAAACATGAGAAACAATATCATTTTTCAAAGATTTATTTTTATTTAAACAAATTTCTAATTCTTTTGAAATAAAATCAATTTCCTTTTTCAAGGAATCATTATTTTTTACAACAAAATCAATTTTTGAAGTTAAAACTTTATTTTTATTCAAAACATCATTACAATCATTTTTAGACTTTAAAAACTCATTTTCTTTTAGGGCAAGATCAAGTTGAGATCTAAGTGAGTTACATTCACTAGAAACCTCTTCCTTCTCTTGCAAAACAATCTCATTTTAAAAGACAAATTTTTATTTTCTTCTTTAAAACAAGACTATCATTTTTCAATAGTTTGTATTTGGAAATCAAATTTTCACAATTTTTAGCAAGTTCATCATTCATAGCTTGAGCTTCTAGACATTCATTGCAATATGAATTAGAACTAGCATCTAGTTGAGTGTCCGAGTGTACCTCAAGGGAGTCATTCCCTTGGATCATGAAGCAATGTTCTTCGGACTCATCTCTTCTAGATCTTCTCTTCCTTTCGATAATCTTTGGTAGCTCGGGAGAAGTCAAAATGCTCCAAACTGCATAAGCTGAATCATAGTGAGCAAACACATGTAAATAATCTTTATGAAGTGATGCTCTAAGTGCCTCTAGGGCTAGTGCATTGGCTTTTATATGCTTTCTATCATGAGGGTTAGATTCTTTGGTAATGGCTTTGTAAACTTTACATCCTAGGGCTTGTAATAGATGGACATCCTAGTCTTCGAAACAATGATGTTGGAAGGGTCAAACATAGGTGGGGTCATGTCCATGGGTCCAAACTATATGTGTGCAAACAAGCAAATGCAAATGAAAGATTAGCAAACAAGGATCTCACTCCTAGGTTGTTAAACCTAAAGTATCAGGAGCGTAGGCTCTGATACCAATTGAAAAACACCTAGAGGGGGGTGAATAGGTGTATATGCTAATCTAGAAACTAAATGCGGAAGTTAAAACAATTTTACAATCACACTTAATACAACCAACAAGTGTAGCCGAATTCCCCGTGAAGGGCTCTGGACTAACTCCTCTTGATTCCCCTAGATAAGGGTTGAGGTGCTATATGAAGCTCTTGTGGTTAAGTATAAGTAAGGCACACACAAACAAGTCAAGCATATAAGGATGATAAACAATATGAAATAATGCAAGGCACAAAAGCAAGCAAGTATGAATGATATGGAAATATGAATAATGCTATGCACAACACAAATAAAGAGAGAGGGTTAAGAGACAATGGATCAAATGCAAACACAAAGATATGTTTCGAGGTTCGAGCCCCTAGCTCTACGTCCCCGCCTTCACCGAGAAGGATTTCTAATCTACTATCTTGTCCACCGAGGACTCCTACCGAGGGAACCTCCACTGAGGAGGATTTTTACAACAAGGGAGTACCGAACTCCTCTCTCAAACACCGCCTCACAACCGAGGGGTAGGCCCGTAGCCAAACAACAACCAACACCTCTACCGAAGAGGGTTTACAAACCAACTCCACCTCTCACAAGAGGGAGCAAACCAACAATCTCAACCTCTACCAAAGAGGGAGCAAACCAATCACCCGATCAACCTCTACCAAAGAGGGATACAACAAAAGCAAGGGTGTTTACAATGAGTGGTTTCTTTCAACCACAAACAATCTTTCTTTCCTCTTTTCCATAAAACAAGATCCTAATAGAATAGGATAGATGATAGCTCAAGTGTGGAAAACTAAGTGTTTTGATCAAAGAAATACTCTTGGGAAAACACCAAAGATGATATAGAAGTTTTAGCTCAAAAACAATTCCCAAAACCTAATTTCTTTGAAATAAACAAAACACTTAAAACAAACAAAATGAATCTTTTTTCTCTTTAAACTCTTTTGAAAACTTCTTTTAAAACCAGAGAGTAGGGAAAAATTAGATCAGAAAATCTTCTCCAAAACCCCCAAGAAATGGGGTATTTATAGCCCAAACAGAAAACTAGCCGTTAGGCTGATCTGGGAGCCTGACAGGCTGGCGGTCGACCGACCGGTCGACCACCAACGGTCATAAATATGACCGTTGGGCAAACCCGGTCGACCGCCCGGTCGACCGCCCAGATACAGAGAGCAGGGCTCTCTGATCCGGTCGACCGCAACGGTCGACCGCCCAGATATAGAGAGCAACGCTCTCTGGTCCGGTCGACCGCCCGGTCGGCCGGCCCACTGTGCTGCCAGACGTGCACAAGGCTGTGCACGTCGGTCGACCGTCCGGTCGACCGGCCCTTGGTTCGGTCGACCGTGCGGTCGGCCGACCTGGCCTGTCAGCCACAGTTCTGGGTCAGAAACTAGGATTAAAATTATTTTAAAAAATCTTTTATCTCTTCTAAAAATCCCCAAAAATAGTTTTATCATTTTGCATTGATATATAAACTTGTGATAAACATTTCAACTCAAATATCAAGCATATGAAACTATTTTGTGCTTTATCATTTTTACCAAAAACCAAAACTTATATTTTATCAAACTTTGATTTTTTCAATACATGAATAGGAAAGTCAAAATAAGTTTGTCTAAGAGTTAAGCATGCATGTATAGAATGAAACTACTATACATAAACCAATTAAACTTGTTTTGATCAACTATTCATGAAAACAAATATTGGTTAAACCAAAACCGAAAAACCAATAAAACTTGTGTGTGTTGTGCACTTGAGCATATCAACTATTCTAAGCTTTACAAATGGATCTAAACACACTAAACTAAATTAGGATACCTAAGTCTTCTTGATGATCTTCATCTTCAAGCCGACTTGATCCCAAACGTGATCCACGAGCTAGGCTATGTATGATCTTGATGCTCGGCCCTGGAATCACCAAGTGAAAGCTTCCAAACTCCTCTTTTTGAAGCAATCACCAACTAATATCTTACTAAATGATCTGAAACTAAAATCACAAGATTATTAGTAAACATAACTACATGAGTTAATCATCATCAAAACTAGAGTGGAAGGCCTCTGGGCCAACAGGAGGATCGTGTATATACATTCTGCTGATGGGATTTTTCCTTCTCGAAAGTGTCAATGCAGACTTACCTATGGGCTTTTCTCAGTAGTCCTACAAAGACTGAAATCCTTCATTGTGGGATTTCTCTCACTCAGAGTCCCCCACTCTACGAAGGAATTTTCCCCTCTCAAAGCCCCATCTGAAGTGCCACTGATGGAATTTCTCTCACTCGGAACACAGACACTAGCCTACGGGCTCCCTTCATCTGAACATACGAGGGGATGAACCTCTGTTGTTTCCCTCTTTCGGGTTCCTTTTATATTCTGATGATGGGTTTCTCCCACTGGGAGATAACTCTATTGATGAGATATCCCCCACACGAGAGGACAACTCCGCTGATGGGTTTACTCTCACATTGGAGGTACCGAATTATCCCCGGGTAGGGCCCCTATCTGGACAGACACATCCAATCTGTCGATGGGTGATGCCCCCACTTCAGACTAATTTTTTGTAGGTCCAATAGGATTATAGCTACAGACGGCACAAGATATATTTATGAGAGTTCCCTTATTTAGATTATCCTATCGACATATCGGTCTCGTATGGTCATAAGTTCAATTATTCTCTCGAGAATGAAAAGCTACATGTAGGAACTCTCGAGAACAAAAGCTTCATGTATGATTTCAAAATTTGAATGTACTTAATAATTGGTTAGTCCTGGGGTAACTCGGGTTGTATATGCTCGGTCAATAGTAAGGTATATCTATGAGTTTCCTTATTTGAATTATTCCCTCGATATACTAGTTTCATGAATCCATTAGTTAAGCTCCTACAATCAGACTTGCCCACATTGCGTCTAATATTTTATTTAATGTCTCATGATATGCTCGTATGTGCATCCTAATTACTTCTAATAATGTCTAATTGTCCCGAGATGGGATTCTCCCCACTCGGAGATGACAACACAGGTTCCTCTACGTCCCTCTAGGACACTCTGCTGTGGGATTTCCCGCACTTGAAGACCAGACACTGCTGCATGAATTTCTCCCTTCAAGAGGCCCGGCTTCACAACTCTATTGATGGGATATTTCCCACTCAGAAGTGTATGAGAACCTAACTCCATTGCAGGGATTTTCCCTCTCGGAGGCTCAACCCCGCAGCTGAGATTCCCTACTCCGGGGACAAAAATTTGCAGTACCATTGTAGGACTAACACCCACTTAGGAACTACACGTCGAGCTAGTACTAAACACCTCGGAGTCAAAACAAACTCTCCGAATAGATCCAATTCCAAATGAAAGTCATGGTAAAACAAACCAGGCAAGATTCAAACATGTCCATTTCGAAAATTAATGTCTTTATTATAAAGCTTTCTGACTACATCCATTCAAATACACACTTGGTTACATCTAACCAGAGTAATACAAGATATATTACCCATTTGTGCTTGCTTTTTGAGAAAAAAAAGCACACTTACACCACTTATCCAGACATGCTGAACGAATTTCTGATGTTTAAGCAAACAAAGAACTGCCCGTTGATTGAAAAATCAAAGAGTTAAGAAATTACCGTGTAGCTTGTGGCTAACGGGTCGTGTCCACGAGAAGGAATGCGGTGAAAGCTTTTCAGTGTTTTGTTTAGTAACAAAGAATTGTGCTCGTTTTTTTTTAAATTGAAAAGAAAATGAAAGAAAGGAGATGATTAAAAGAGAAATTGCAACTTGGAGAAGGCTTTGGAAAAGGTGAATTTTGTATAAAGCTTAAAAAGTGACTTGTTATTTTTTAATTAAGAAGAAAATCTGGGCTCACTATCTCACTACTCAACCGTTTATTCTTCTATTGAAATCCTTAGTGCCTCAACTTGATCATAGGCAAAACTTAAGGTTGACTTTAGAAAGTTTGAAGTAAAGCATACAAGATGGTTGGAAAAGTTAACTCTTTTCTTTAAGAAACCGTTTTGAATCAAATGTTAAATCATCAAGAAGTTCAAGTATGAGATAAAAATAAGTTCAATAGACGTTCTTAAAAGAAGTAGGAGTTTAAAGATTCAAACCCATCCTCATGTGCCTTCAAGAACACTTTCAAGAAGAAAGGCTTTAAGTTAGGCATGCAAATGATTCATTGGGTCTTTTTTCATGAAAATCAGAAAAGAAGAAGAATTGGAGAGAGGTACAATAGTGAGCCCAGAAAATCGATTTAGCTACTCATGAAAGACAAAGAACAATGCAAGTAAATAACGCAAGACATACCGTAAAATGAGTGGAAGAAAATGTAGCTCGATTCTTTAATTGATGTCACTTCGATCTTCAAGTTACAAGCACTCAATTCCTCTCTCTCACAGGTATTTGTACTGAACTACAAATTACAAAATAAAAATACAACTTTTGTACTATCTAACAAAGAGCCTAAACCTTAAAGTATAAACAAAAATTCTAATCCTAGTCTTCTCCCTTTTTTCTCTATTGAAACTGGTATTTATAGGGAAAAACCAGAGGGGGGATCATAGGAAGATTGGGGGAGCAAACGCTCCCCCAATAACTTTACCCAAGCTGCAGAAATGCGGCTAGGGTTGCGTTTTCGTGGCCCTGATGTGGCCAGATGGCCACACCCAAGTGGTGAGTGCTCCTGATTTGATGATTCTCTCATATCTTCTGCTGGTTTTCTCGTTTTTGCTCTAGGATTTGACGAAACAGCCTTTGATTGTTGGCTTCAACCGCTTGATTTGGGAGGATTCTTTTCAATCGATTTTCAACCTCTCTGATATGCCAAGATTTTGCCCTGATTCCTTGAATTCAAATTTATTCTGAATTAAATCAGAATTTGGTGGGTTTTGGGCTTGTTTCTCTTTCCTTTCTTTTAGCAATTGAGCCTACATTTAACAAATAAGAAGAAGACTTATTAATAGGATTTATTAGCTAAAAAGTATGGTAAGGTGACAATATATATGCAAAATATATGACTGATCACACCCCCACACTTATCTTTTGCTTGCCCTCGAGCAAAATATCAGACTAATTCTAATCTATTATTAGACCACTTTCGCAGGTTACTCGATTGCACTGAGCATGTGCAACAAGCCGTTAAACCTCTAGGTTACCCCTAGAGGACGAGTTTTATCTCGTGAGGGTTTTCAGTGGATTGCACCCACAAAATCCATAAAAAATGTTAGTATTTTCGAAAAGCGTTTTTAAAGGAGAAAATATTTGAAGTATATTTCTAAGGCTTTAAATAATCTATAAGTTATGGGAATATCAAATTTTTCATTCTGAAACTCAGTCTTTATTCAAAAACATGTCATCAATCAAAGTAAGGAGTCAAATTGTACTTCTCATCTAGTCTATTAATTTATCCTGAGTCGTATGCACCATCATGACTGTGAAGTTGACTAAGGGTCCTTTAACATTAACTCCTATGCCTTATATTTATTTTTGGTGAAATTTATTCCTCAATTTCCTTAGGCTTTCTAATCTACCCATGTAACGAGCCTTTAGTCGGTGACACCCAAACCGGACAGTTTTAGGGCACCAGGTGAGAAAAACCCCTAAGGACTTAAACACTCGAGCAGACACGTCACGAAACTAAGATTTTTATTTATAAAATGTACCCCTTTTAGGCGTGAATACTTATACTTCCTGAGGCACAAATACCCAGCTTAATCAGAGGATTTATATATATATAGTTTTTCAAACTTATCTAATTATCTTTTGCATAAATACCAAGGCTTGCTTAGGCCAAAGCACCTACCTAATCAATAATTAGATTTGTTTATATATACCTTTTTTTTAATAAGGCATAAGAGTCTTTGTTTTTAAACCCTAAGTGTGTAAGTGTATTTAGTGTGCATATTTCATTAAGGTAAATATCAAGACTAAATTACTTTCACAAATTCTCTTCCTAACCCTAAAAATCAAATAAGTCATCTGACTTTGACCAAGTATAAGAAATCCTAATTATGATTTTCCTATTCCTTAAACTTAATTTAATTTCTTACAAAAAAATATCAAAATATTGTTCTAGCCTTTCAAAAAAAATTTATTTTTTTCCTTTTTTTGTTTGTTTATTTTTTGTTATATTAGTCATGCTAACACTCCCCCACACTTATCTCATGCTTTGTCCCCAATATATGAAAGAAATGTATAGATGCATGAAATAAAATGGAAAAGGGAAAGTTACCGATACACGGGGCCAAAAAGACCCATAGTCGTTTCATTTACCGGCATTGATTCCAAGAAAGGTTTAAGGCGTTACCATTTACCTTAAAGTCATTTCCATTCTTGGTGTCACTGATCTCAACTGCACCGTGTGGAAACACGATTTTTACAACGAATGGCCCAGTCCATCTTGATTTCAATTTTCCTGGAAAAAGATGAAGCCTAGAATTATAGAGTAAGACTTTTTGTTCAGGGACAAAGGTTTTTCTTATGATGTGTTTATCATGAAAAATCTTAACTCTATCTTTAGTGATCCTAGCATTTTTATAGGCCTCATTTCTTAACTCCTCTAATTCGGAAATTTGTAACTTTCGAAGGTCATCGGCCTTAGTCAAGTTGAAATTCAACTGCTTGATTGCTCATAAGGCCCGGTGCTCTAACTCAATGGGCAGGTGACAAGCTTTACCATAGACTAACCTATAAGAAGACATTCCTAGAATCATCTTGAAAGCGATCCTGTAGGCCCATAGGGCATCTACAAGTTTGATGGACCAATCTTTCCGGTTTCGGTTCACAGTTTTCTTCAAGATAAGCTTGACTTGTCTATTAGAAACCTCAACCTACCCACTGGTTTGAGAATGATAAGGTGTGGACAACTTGTGAGTTATGGCATACTTTTGCATAAGAGCTTCAAAGGATCTATTGCAAAAATGAGTGTCATTATCACTGATGATAGCGCGAGGGGTTCCGAAGCATGAAAAAATGTTCGTTTTTGAAAACTTTATGATAACTTTCTTATCGTTAGTCTTACAAGGAATGACTTCTACCCACTTAGACACATAAACCACAGCAACCTATATATATTGGTTTCCAAATGAATTAGGAAATGGACCCATAAAGTCGATACCCCAAATATCAAAGAGTTCTATTTTTAGAATTGGGTTGAGGGGCATCATATTTCGTTTTGAGATCCTTCCTACCATTTGGCATCTAAGGCACGTCTTGCAAAATTCATAAGCATCCTTGAACAAAGTGGGCTAATAGAACCCGCTTTGTAGTACTTTTTCAGCAGTCTTGCGGGGACCAAAATGTCCACCGCATGCAAGTTCGTGACAAAAGGATAGAACACTCTTAACCTCCTCATCGGGAATGCATCTCCTAATAATTTAGTCAGAACAGTACTTAAAAAGATACGGTTTCTCCCAAAAGAAATACCAGACTTGGGATAAGAACCAGTATATATCATTTTTAGACCAATGAGACGGAGTTTGGTTGTGACTAAGTAATTCACTATATCAGCAAACCAAGGTTCCCTAGAGATAGCTAAGAGATTTTCATCAGGAAAATCCTCATTTATGGGTAATTTGTTGCATGGAGAATTAGGGATTCGTGAGAGATGGTCAGCAACGACATTTTCTACGCCTTTTTTATCTCGAGTCTCAAGATCGAATTCTTGAAGAAAGAGGATCTAACGAATGAGTCGGGCCTTGGCATCCTTCTTCATCATGAGGTACCTAAGCGCAGAATGATCGGTGAAAATGGTGGTTTTGGACCCTAGTAGGTAGAGACGAAATTTCTCTAAAGCAAACACTACTGTCAAGAATTCCTTCTCAGTCGTAGTGTAGTTCAATTGAGCATCGTTGAGAGTCCTACTAGAGTAGTAAATCACATGCTGCTTTTTATCAATGCGTTGTCCTAGGACAGCGCCTATGGCCAAATCGGAAGCATCGCACATGATTTCGAACGGCTTAGACCAATCCGGTGCAGATATGCTTGGTGCAGAAATAAGCTCTCTCTTAAGCTTCTCCCAATAATTCAGACATTCAGCATCGAAAGTGAAGGATATGTCCTTAGCTAACAGATTAGTCAAGGGCCTAGCAATTTTGCTAAAATCCTTGATAAATTTTCGGTAAAAATCGGCGTGTCCTAAGAAAGATCTAATATCCTTCACGCATTTGGGCATGGGAAGCTTTGCAATAACCTCAATTTTGGCTCTATCCACTTCGATTTCTTTCTTGGAGATTTCATGACCCAAGACAATTCCATGTTTTACCATGAAGTGGCATTTCTCCCAATTCAGTGTCAGATTTTTCTCAGCACAACGTTGGAGGACAAGTTTTAAATGGTGGAGATATTGAGTGAATGAATCTCCATAGATGGAGAAATCATCCATAAAGATCTCTAAGAATCATTCTACCATATCAGAGAAAAGACTCAACATGCAACGTTGAAACGTTGCTGGGGCATTACATAAGCCGAAAGGCATTCGACGATAAGCAAATGTCCCAAATTGACATGTGAATGTAGTCTTTTCTTGGTCCTCAGGAGCAATAGGAATTTGGTTATACCCCGAGTAACCGTTCAAGAAATAGTAATACTCGTGACCCGCCAAACGTTCAAGCATTTGATCAATGAAGGGAAGTGGAAAGTGGTCCTTACGAGTTGCAGCATTAAGCTTCCTATAGTCAATGCAAACTCGGATTTTCGTGGGAAATCAAGTTTGGACCAACTCTTTGTTCTCATTTTTCACTACGGTGAAACCGGATTTCTTTGGAACCGCGTGAACATGACTGACCCATTGGCTATCAGAAATGGGATAAATTATCCCATTGTCTAAGAGTTTTACAATTTTAGCATGAACAGCCTCTTGCATTATAGGGTTTAACCTATGCTGCGGGTCTCTTTTAGGTGTGACATCTTCATTGAGATGAATGCGATGTTGAACGATGGTCGGACTTAATCCCTTTATATCAGTCATAGTCCAACCAATGACTTTCCTATGTTTTCTTAGAATTGCTTTATGATCTTCTTCTTCCCTGTCATTTAAATGTGAGGCAATGATGACAGGAAAGGTCTCTTGTTCGCCTAGATAGACATATTTGAGATGCGCAGGTAAGGCTTTCAATTCTAAGGTAGAGGAAGGCTCACTGAAGGACTAGTCAAATTTGTTGGCTCCATTATTGGTGAAATAGGGTTCGAGGCACAATTCACATCAGAATCTACAACCTGATCAAGATTAAAGTCATCAGACTCTAACCCGAAGTCACACTCAGTTTCTAATTCCAATTCTTCCCTATGTACACTTGTTAAGTTCTCAATTAGGTTGACTTCAAATGTTTGGTCCTCAACATCTTGGGGTTATTTTCCTACATTGAAGACATTGACTTCTCTAGTCATATCCCCAAAGGTTAACCTTATGGACCCATTCTTACAATTGATGATGGCATTTGCAGTAGTAAGGAATGGTCGCTCTAGAATAACAGGAGTTTGAGCCCTATGATTGGAGTTGAACATAGGTTGTGTCTCCAGAACTATAAAATCGACAGGGTAAATAAACTCCCCTACTTGGATCAGGACATCATTAATCTCCCCTTTTGGAACTTTTACTGAACGGTCAGCCAGTTAGATAGTGACTCGAGTTGGACTAAGATCGCCCAACCCGAGTTGTTGATAAACTGAGAATGGAAGCAAGTTGATACTTGCCCCCAAGTCAAGAAGTGCACGACTAATCTCGGCTTGTCCTATTGTGTAAGCAATGGTGGGACTACCTGGATCCTTGTACTTAACAGGGATCGGACCCGATAGTAGCTCACTAATGTTAGTGGCTAAGAAGACTTTTTTGGTACATTAGTCTTCCTCTTCTTGGTGCACATGTCCTTAAGAAACTTAGCATAGGAAGGGACTTATTGGATGGCATCAAGAAGTGGCACATTTATCTTTACTTGATTAAATATCTCAATTATCTTGTCCATGTGTGGATTTTGCTTGTTGTTTTTCAGCTTATTAGGAAATGGTACTATAGGCTAGTGTACCTGACTGGTTAACTTATCTTTTTCAGATTCGTCAGATTTGGAAGGAGTTGGATTAGATGAGGTGGATGCTTGATTGTGGTTGTGCTGAATGGGATTGGTTGGCGTTGACACTTGATTATCAACTCTCTTTCCTGACCTCAATGTATGAACAGTATTACATTGATTTAATGATTGATCCTCAGCCAAATGAGCTTGTTGAGAATTCCTAGGATTGGTTATTGGCTGACTAGGCAGGGTATCCTTCTGTCTCTCATTCTGTGGAGTGGCTAATTGGCTCATTTGAACCTCTAACCTCTGTATAGTTTGCATAAGAGAATCTTAGTTTTTCATGTTTCTTTCAAAGTCAGTCATTCTCCTTTCTAGTTGAGGATTCTAGAAGGAGAATTGTGGAGCTTGGTTGGAAAAGTTTTGTTGATAGTTTGAAAAGTTAGGTGGATGGTTGGGAGAATTATTATGGAAATTGGAAAAGTTGAGTTGATGATTGGAAGAATTATTAGCATGATGGAAGTGGCTTGCATGATTTGACCGTGAATGGTCATTGTTATTTTAGCTCCATGAGAAATTAGAGTGATTTCTCCAGCTAGGATTGTACGCTGGTGCATAAGGATTATTGTTCGGCCTTGAAAAGGCCGCATTCATTGGTTCTTGGTATTGTTGCTGAGCCTGAAACACAGGGCACTCCTCGAACACATGATTCATGACTTGGCAGTAAGTACAGCCCAGAGTTAGAAATTGGCTTGGGCTGACTTGATTGACTGAACTTGGTTCCTTAGTTTCTAAAGCTTCCAGTCTTCTTTCTAGGTTCGCAAACTTAGCCTCATTAGCTATGAATGATTCGATAGAATGGAGACCTCCTTTTGGAGAGATGGAGTTTGGGTTCCTAGAGGTTTTACTAGTAGGTTCCCATTGGATGATTTTTTCAGCTAGGTTTTCATACAAATCCCATCCTTCATTTTCATCCTTCTGCAAAAATCCCCCTTGGCACATACTTTCTAAGAGGGTTTTGGTAGAATAATCAAGACCGTCATAAAGAATTTGGCATTGTCGCCATTTCTCTATTCCATGATGAGGACATTAGACAAGGAGGTCATTAAAGCGTTCAAAGTACCTCCAGAACGGTTCACTCGGTTATTACTTGAATTGCATGATGGTCTTCCTAATGAGAGCGATCTTATGAATTGGATAGAATTTCTTCAAGAAGACCTTGATGAAACCATCACAAGATGTGATAGAACCGGCCGCTAAGCTATAAAGCCATTTCTTTGCTAAGTCCTTTAGAGCGAAAGGGACAAATCTCAACCTAATAGCATCATCTATAAGGTGTGAGATTTTCATCATTAGACATACTTCCTCAAATTCTCTTATGAAGAAGTAAGCATCTTCAGAGTCTAAGCCGTAAAACTTGGGGAGTGTGTTGATGAATTAAGGCTTGAGCTCAAAATTGTATTCATCAACCGATGGAAGTAGAATGCAAGATGGAAGTGCGGTTCTAATGATATAGAACCTATCCTGCAATGATGTTGATTGAGCCATTACCGGATCTGGTCTTGGTTCAAACTTGGGTGGTGATGTGTTTCTAGTCAACCTAGATGAATTAGGGTCTCTTGACCACACTTGCATACACAAACACAATCACAATCACAAACAAGTTTACCAACAGTCAAGAAGAGTAATCAACCAAGCCTAATCTAAGGTAACCTCGACCTAGACAACTCCTAACTGGTTGATTGTCCACATGAGGTATAATGTAGACTTTGACCACAAGCTAATCAACCAGGTCAGGGCAAGATTGGTGGGAGGTTATCCGTCAAAGACGTTCCTTAATTAAGTAACCACTAACCTTCGGGCTGTCAGCCTTTAATCCCCCTCCTAGACACTGATTTGGCAGGAGTCAAATTCCAACACCTTCCCCCTTAGGATAATTTCCTAGTGAGTTCGAGATGTTCCTAAGGCCAACGTCTGTCAGATTTTACTTAGGCTTAGGTTGTGCGTGTTGGAATGGTTTGTGGGCTAATGAAGGGTAATGACTTCCCCACCTTATCTTCATTTGGGTTTTGCCCTTAGAGTTAATTGTGCGAAGTGTGCAAGATATAGAAAAGTAGCATTTAAAAGAAAATATCACCCAAGAATGTTTCCTAAACTATATGTTATGCATACATACCTTGTCTCCAACTCTCTTCAACAGTAATTGTAAAATAAACGTAATTGACAAATGCCTAGAATGCAAGTCTAAATATTTTTTTAAGCAATTAACATTCACTCAAATTACTGTTGGATTAAAACAGGAATGGTGGATAGCAGATATAGTAAGAATATAACGTATAAGAACTTAATTTTTTGTGAGCAATATGTCCTGCAAAAAAAATGTCTCGCAAAAAAAAATGTTTTAGTAGTCCCACAAAAATTGCAACATTTGCAATAGCGATTTCTGGAAATTCTGTTTCCTACTTCGAGAGTAGGGCACAGAATTTGCAAGTCTTCTCTTGCAAAGCTTGAATGCTAGATCTGAATCTTGAAGTCCCTGAAATAACACACCAAACTTGTTAAAAAAAACAAACACACCATTCCCTCCCCGGCAACGGCGCCAAAAATTTGATTGCAAAAATCAAAGAGTTAAGAATTTTACCATGTAGCTTGTGGCTAACGGGTCGTGTCCACGAGGAGGAATGCAGTGAAAGCTTTTTCGGTGTTTGTTTAGTAACAAAGAATTGTGCTCGTTTTTTTTAAATTAAAAAGAAAATGAAAGAAGGGAGATGATTAAAAGAGAAATTGCAACTTGGAGAAGGCTTTGAAAAGGTGATTTTGTATAAAATTTAAAAAGTGATTTGTTGTTTTTTTAGTTAAGAAGAAATCTGGGCTCACTATCTCACTACTCAACCGTTTATTTTTCTATTGAAGTTCTTAGTGCCTCAACTTGATCATAGGCAAAACTTAAGGTTGACTTTAGAAAGTTTGAAGTAAAGCATATAAGATGGTTGGAAAAGTTAACTCTTTTCTTTAAGAAACCGTTTTGAATCGAATGTTAAATCATCAAGAAGTTCAAGTATGAGATAAAAACAAGTTCAAGAGACGTTCTTAAAGAAGTAGGAGTTTAAAGATCCAAACCCATCCTCATGAGCCTTCGAAAACACTTTCAAGAAGAAAGCTTTAAGTTAGGCATGCAAATGATTCATTGGGTCTTCTTTTCATGAAAATCAAAAAGAAGAAGAATTAGAAAGAGGTACAATAGTGAGCCCATAAACCGATTTAGCTACTCATGAAAGATAAAGAACAATGTAAGTAAATAACACAAGACACACCGTAAAATGAGTGGAAGAAATGTAGCTCGATTCTTTGATTGATGTCACTTCGATCTTCAAGTTACAAGCACTCAATTCCTCTCTCACACAGGTATTTGTACTGAACTACAAATTGCAAAACAAAAATATAACTTTTGTACTATCCAAAAAGAGCCTAAACCTTAAAGTATAAATAAAAATTCTAATCCTAGTCTTCGCACTTTTTTCTCTGTTGAAACTGGTATTTATAGGGAAAAACCAGAGGGGGATCATAGGAAGATTGGGGAGCAAACGTTCCCCCCAACAACTTTACCCAGCCGCGAACGCGGCCCTGGTGTGGCCAGATGGCCACACCCAGTGGTGGGTGCTCCTGATTTGATGATTCTCCATATCTTTTGCTGGTTTTCTCGTTTTTGCTTCAGGATTTGACGAAACAGCCTTTGATTGTTGGCTTCAACACCGCTTGATTTGGGAGGATTCTTTTCAACCGTTTTCAACCTCTCTGATATGCCAAGATTTTGCCCTGATTCCTTGAATTCAAATTTATTCTGAATTAGATCAAAATTTGGTGGGCTTTTGGCTTGTTTCTCTTTCCTTTCTTTTAGCAATTGGGCCTACATTTAACAAAGAAGAATAAGACTTATTAATAGGATTTATTAGCTAAAAAGTATGGTAAGGTGACAATGTATATGCAAAATATGTGACTGATCACCTATCAGGGAACGCTTCGCACGGGCGTGATCTTATTGTTCACGCACCTTCCACAGATCCCGAGAAAATCTTAGGAAGATTCCTACACAAAATAAGAGACTCTCCAGATGAAGAATCTCCTCCTCTTCGACTAGAAAATGCCTCCAAGAAGCCACACGGGCTCCTCCAGGATGTACAAGACAGTGATGATATCACACCACTGACCATTATGAGAAAGAAGTCAGAGCTCTGGGAGAAGGGATGCTTCATCGGTGGAAGGCACCCCCATGCTTCCTTCCCATGTCTTGCCTTAAGAAAAGAGTCTCCCAAGATGAGAGTGACATGATCCAGCCAACAGTGAAGACTGCAAGACATAAAAGACGACAATAAAATCAAGTCCACCTCTGCTATTGCCCAGGACATCCCTCATTCCTTCCTCATCCACTACCAGGAGAGAAGATCTCAAAGCACCAAGTTGAGAACTTGATTTGGCCCGATCTGACATTAGATGAGCAAATCAAGTCAAAGCATGAGCTCTCCCGATCTTCCGTGGCAGCAGATCTTATCGCGAAAACTGATGTTTTGACAAGATCATCGTGAAGACTGCCATCTCCACCATCCATCCATCCTCTCTCTCTCTCTCTCTTTCTCCATCGGATGATGAAAAAAAATGACATCTCTATCTATCAGAACAAGAAGTTGAGGGTAAGAAACTCTTGAAAAGATGTGCAAACTTCATCCAGGTCCACCACATTTATAGATGAAGGAACCAGATCAGCTCCTATTCAAATTCTCGATCACCCCCAAAGAGTCGGTTCGTATTCCAAAATTTACGGCAGTCAAAACAGCCAGATATGATCCGCCTCTGCCACACGATCTCATTCATTATGACACAATGATCTCGATCATTAATTTTGCCAACTGTCCTAACCCGCTTCAACTTTCAAAAAAAGCTCAAGGCACTGAAAGATATCTCAATCGCTCTCCTTCAAAGTACAAAGAATGCAAGACTTCTTAAACCAAGGGAGAGATCAGTTCGCTCCCTCCTTCTCTCGGTAACTTGGAGAAGGAGGAGGCAGAGGGGGCATCTGTACTAGTCAGATTTTAATCTGCACCAGAATCGTGACACGTATCTAATCTTATCAAGAACGCCTAAAATAGATGATAAGACATGCCAGCAGATCTCCTTTCTGAGCACCACTTGCCGTTCCCAAGAAAACTTCTCCTTTTGAGGAAGACCGTGGCCCCGAGAACTCTTATACTCCAAGCACCTTCCCGAGCACAACTCAGTCATTCCCGAGGCCATCCTCCCACTCCGAATAAGACATCTACAGCAACCGACCTCATGATTTTCACCTTCAATTCAGCAAGTAGGACTCCCTTAATTTACGGAGTTGGTTATACTGCCAGATCATTTCACGTTTTGAATATTGCAACAACCCCTGCTTCAGACGGACGATTACAAATGGCAGCATAACTCACTCCTAATAATTAAGAGCATAATCCAAGCAATTATGAAGAAATTTTAACGTGCAAATCTTGTTGTTATAGAGATTGGTAAAATCCACACATTTGGTTTCAACGTGCAGGGTATTTATACACTTGGATCTCCATCAACAAGAGAAGAAATCGGAGATTATGAACAGAGTATAACTCTACTGAGTTCACTGTAATATCTTAAAACAAGTGAATTCTCTCCCTCCTCTCTGTGGCTTTTCCAAAATTCGGTTCACACGTAAATTTTTGTGTCTCTGTTTGTTCGCTGCGTGCAAATCTCTGCGTTATCTTTTTTTCCCGTGGTGTAAAATCGACCACTCGATCAGTCGTGTCAGAAAATCTTCACAACACAAAGAAATGAAATGGATGTGAAACTCGATGCAATCGAGAGTGAGACTGATGTGAGATGCACCGAGAAAATGTTTTATGATGCCTATGGGAAAGGCCTATGGGTTTTATGGATATTTATAGAGGTTTGTTCACAGATGAATAAATTATTTTTGGAATACCCATGTGTGAATAGATTCCCACACTCAAGAGGACCAGAGGGTTAATAGACTTAAATAGCCCATTGTTTCCATGACTTACTTAACAAGTGAAAGTAAACCTAGAGGGGTGAATAGGTGTACGGCTAATCTAATGATCAATAAAAGGAATTAAAAACTTAATGCAAAACTTAGTGTAACCAAAGAGTGTAACCGAATTCTTGGTGAAGGGCTCTGGACTATCTCCTTTGAATTCCTCTAAATAAGAGTTGAGGTGCTATGTAAAGCTCTCTTGGTTGAACACAAGTATGGGCACACACAAACAACACAAGCATGTATATGATATGACAATAAGATGCAATGCTCAAATGTAGAGAGAGTTAGAGAAAGTGGATCAATCGCAAATACCAAGATATGTTTCGAGGTTCGAGCACACAGCTCTACGTCCCCGCCTTCACACAGAAGGATTTCCACTAACTCGTCCACATAGGACTTCCCACACAGAGAACTTCTACTGAGGATTTGGGTAAATACAACCGGGAGTACACAACTCCTCTCTCAACCAATACAACCTCTACACTTAGAGGCAAGGCACAACTCAAATCGCCTCTACACTTAGAGGGATAGGCACTTAACCAAATAAAGATCAACCTCACAAATGAGGGATAGGCACAAAGCCAACACCAACAACGATCACCTCACACTTGAGGGATTCCAACACAATCTCCACCTCTCACTAGAGGGGGCCAAATACCACTTCCACAATCATCTCACACTTGAGAGATATCAACACTATCACCTCTCACTAGAGGGATATCACAAAGATAGAAGGTTTACAACTTGGTGGTCTATCTCAACCACAAACCAAATCTTTTCCCACAAAAAAAGATCCTAATAGATAGGATAGATAGATAGCTCAAGGGTGAGAAATAAAGAGTTTGGAAATCAAAAATACAAAGAATAACTCTTGGGAAAACTTCTAAAATGGATATAAAATGAAGATCAAAAACAATCCAAAGACTTCTCCTTCTCTTGATTTTTCCAACCCTTTAAAACACAATATAGATGAAATCTTTTGGCTTAAAAACTCATTTGACAACTAGTGTTAAAACACTTATAAAGATGAAAATTTTGCTCTACGAAATTCTTTTTCAAAACAACCAAGAAATGGGGTATTTATACCCTCATTTCAAATCTGCCCATTGGCAGCAGACAAGGGCAATTTTGCCCTTCCGGTCGACCGGCCAACGGTCATATTTTTGACCGTTGCGCCTACCGGTCGACCGGGACTGGATCCAGAGAGCAACGGCTCTCTGGCCGGTCGACCGAGCTAATACAGAGAGCAAAGCTCTCTGCCGGTCGACCGAGTCGGTCGACCAGGGCCATTTCCAGAGAGCAGAGGCTCTCATTCCGGTCGACCGGCCCCATCAGCCTGGCTGCGTGCACGTTCTGTGCGCGTCGGTTGACCGGCTCGATCAACCGCCCACTGCTACGGTTGACCGGTCCGGTCGACCGGCAGTCAGCCAGTCCAGCCTAATATGGGATACGAAAACTTGATATTTTGATTTCAAATAAATCCCATAAAATCAAATAAATTTCACAAAAATCAGTTCATATTAGATTTTTGAAATACAAATATGTGTGACAAAGTTTCAACATATTTCAAATATTTGAACTATTTTTGTGAGATAGAAAATTTGCCTTAAACCTAAAACTGTATTTTTCAAAACTTAGATTTTTGAAATGGAAATTTGTTTTCTCCAAAACATATGTAAATACAAAAACATGATATTGACACAATTTTGAAGCATATTGTATATGGATAAAATTCAATATACATGAAAGATATTATATCTATGTTTTTGACTTAAAAACCAAGATCGATTAAACCGAAAACCAAAACATGAAACTTTAAACTGAAAACATGTGTGTTGTGAACTTGAGCATATCACACTATCTAATCTTTACAATGAGATCTAAACAATCTTAAACTAAACTAAAACAAACCGATGTCTTCTTATCTCCAAGCTGACTCGATTCAAATGCGATTTCCCGAGCTTGACTCCAACCGAGTGCTAGATATGAACTTTGACGCTCGAGCTCTTGAATCACCATGTGAAAGCTCCAAACACATTTGTTGAAGCTAATCACCTACTAATAACTTGATCAAATATCTGAAACTAAATATCATAAGATTATTAGTAAACTATAACTACATGAGTTAATCATCATCAAAACTAGAGTGGAAGGCCTCTGGGCCAACAATCTCCCCCTTTTTAATGATGAAAAACTCATGGAGTTATATATGCATGGATTAAAGTTAAGCTTCATAGAAGCTCCCCCTTAACTCATGCATAGCAATAAACAAGTAGATATGCAATAAATGCTCAACAATGCTCTTGATACCAATTGACATAGAGTGACATGTATGCACTAGATATCAATAGAAAAACACAATAAACAAATAAATATGCATATAAACGTGCTCTGATACTAATTAAAATAATGCTCTGATACTAATTAAAACATTTTGAACCAATTTAAATATCAAACATACATATAAAACATCAATATTTCTCTCCCTTTTTGTAAACCATCAAAAGGGGGTGCAAACAATAAAGGTTATAAATATATTTTTCTCTTTTTTATGCATAAATCAAAACAATAAAATATATAAATAGAGAAGATGTTAATCTTCCCTTGCATATAATCAATACAAATCAAAACATTATGATACCAATTGAAAAAAATATATCAATTTAGTGCAAAGGTATACATAGAAACATCATGATACCAAATGATAATACCAATTGAAAATAAACTAAATATTTTGAAGATACCAAAGAAAATTTTGATATCAAATTGAAAGATATAAACATATAGATAATCTTGATTGTAAAAATATGTACCAATTGAAAATATTTTACACTTCTGATACTAATTTGAAAAACATACACCAATCCTTTTAGCATATTTCATGATACTAATTAAAAATGAAACATATATCCAATTGAAATTATTATTTATTATCAATCGAAAAGATTTTTCATTAGGAGCATAGGATACCAATTAAACAAAAGAAATCACTATCATTTTTCAACATAAAGAGTGGGAGTAAGATACCAATAGTAAACAAAACCAATTGAACGGTAAAATATGAATTTTCTCCCCCTTTATGAAATACCAAACAAAATGATGCATAAGCTTGTATAAGATACTAATTGAAAAATAACCAATTGAAATATAATTGTCATTTAAGAATCAAATTTAGCATAACCAAAATTTATACTCAAAGATATAGAGATATAGTATGCACAAATAAAACACATATATATGTATGAAAAATTAAATACCAATCGAAATTGATACAATTTGAAGTTTAAGCATACATATATAAAAACATAAATGAGTATACAAAATAAATGTCAATTGTGATACCATTGAAAAGATATATTGATACCAATTAAAACTATAATGAGGATCAAGTGTATAACTCATACTCCCTACCACCCATTTCATGCACATGTTTTAAATAGATTTTTAATAATGAGCATACAAGGCATGGTCGCCCAACCAACCGCCCTTCGATGGGTAGGGGTTTTCAAAAATAAGTTTGAAAATAATATAACAAGTTTGAAAACTCTACCATATGAAGAATACCGCAACTAGTTTAATGATAAACTTATAAACTAGTACGAAATCCTTCAAGTAAGGAACAAAACAAAATTATATTTTACGAAAAACATGTAAGTCACACGATCATCAACACTCAAAATTTATAAAGCATATATCATACTCATGAAAATAAAATCATGAGAAAACATTAAGTAAAGAGTGTATGAGAGTTATATGAAAAACGTAATCATGAAAATAGGCAATTAAGCTCAATATAAAATTCCTTAAAACATGAAAATCATCAAAACTAGAATCCTTCAAGGTATATGTATGTTTTATATAAACTAGAGTATACATACATATCCAAACATGAATGAGTCCACAAAAGTATATGCATGAAGGCAAGTGGCTCAACGATGTATATGTATAACTATTAGTTTAGACAAGATAGACATATACATGAAGCTAAAACACATAAACATGAAATATGTCCAAAAATAGAGAATACAAGTCAAAATGCATGAATCATCAAAACTAGGCTATACTAGTACATCTAATGGGTACAAATAAGCATTCAAGCACAAATATATAATAATCTATTTGTGGCTCACTAGTTGTACAAGTATATATCCAAGTTTTAATGAAAATTAACATCTAAACATGTAATCAAAATATGAAGTGCAAACGTTTAAACAAAACTCATATGATCATTATGTAAATGCACATGCATTAGATCTATGATATACACAATAGCTAAACAAATGTGAGAACACACAATATGGGTCCATATAAATATGGGTGATCTCAAATACTAATCATGCATATCACAAGTCTAATAATCATGACATTTACATACTAATCATGAAACATCAAAACATGCTAAAAACAATAATGAAAGTATGTAAACATAAATACGAGTTAGAGATCGTTAACAAAAACCTTGAGGGCAAATCTCTAGGCTCCAAACTAAGGTGGTCCTTCCACCAAACTCCCCTGAAAGTGATGCATCCAAATTAGTCACCATTAAGCTCGGAAGGCATCCACCTCAAGGCATCATTACTCTCACGTCAAGTGAGAGCCCACACCTACATCAAATAAAATAGGGGTGACTTTTGGTACCCATACTCTTTTGGGTCCATGGGGGTTAGCACCTTTCCAAACCTAAACAAATTTGTTTGCTAAATTAGAATCATGTATCCTATCATAACAAAATTTAGCAAGATGGCCCTTACGTTCACAATGTGTACATGTGTACACATAAGGATACAAACTATTATGGATGTGAACGTGGGAAGCATGTATATGCCGTGGTTTATGTGTGATTGAGTTTGACCTGCACACAAAATACAAAATTTCAGAACTTTTAAAATAGAGATGTGCAAGTGCTCAATTCTACCGCGATAGCAAGTGGCTATGCGGGTCGTGATCCACAAGGAGAGACTAGCGATGGAAGCTTTTTTTAGTAAGTCTTCTTTTAAGATACAAAGGATGGTTAAAATTCTTCTTTAGTTCTTTTAAAAGAAAAAGGGAAATTGAGTTAAAGTTAAATCAGAAAGAAGATGGTAGATTAAGAAGATGGAAAAACTCGAAATGATATGTACAAAGAAATGAAAAAGGAGTGATAAAAGAAGTATAAATTATGGTGTTCTAAACTAAAAAATTAAAAGAAAGAATCTAAAAGTTACTTACCTCCTTTGGCCAACTGCTTACCTTGAATCTTTTACAATGACGTTACCTTGAAGTGAGGCGATCAACGTATAGCCCATAAGAGGTGATTCCCTTCTCTTCCACATTATATTATTAAGACGTTGCAAGTATGAAGTGATACAGAATGAAACTCAAAATCCATCGTCATGGGCTATCGGTGGCACTCGCAAAGGCAAGGCTCTTTCGATGCTTTTAGACTCACTTGAATAGTAATCGTACCAAAAGAAGAAAAGTAGAGAAGAAGAAGAAGAAGAACACAAAAACAAAGTACATACAAGGGAACTACAGATTTGATTTTAGAACAATAAGAGAAAAGAAGAAATCTTACACCGGTGTCACTCTCAGCACAAGCTTCATTCTCATTCTCCTATGAAACTCTGATCTCCTCTGATTTATATAGATTAAAACTGAAAATTACATGAAAAGAAAAACAAAAACCTACACTAAAAAAAATGAAAAAGTGGACTAAATCCCATCTCTGCATGGTCGTCACCTGTACGCTCTGAAAATCTCAATATTTATAGGCAAAACCCAACCTATGAGAGCGTATGAAGATAGGGGGAGCAAACGCTCCCTCTAACTCTCTAACAAAGCCGCAGAAACGCGGCTTTGGCCGCATTTTCGCGGCCAAGGTGTGGTCAGGTGGCCACACGCTGTTGGTAGTACTCCCCGGCTTCTCGATTGATGTTTATCTTCAGCTGGATTTACAGTTTAAGTCTGGGATTTTAACGAAATGGCTTTGATCCTTGGCTTCAACCGATTGATTTGTAGGGATTTATTCTAACTAGTTTTCAACCGACCTAATCTGCCCTGATTTACTGAGTTCAAATTAATTCTGATTTAATTCAGAATTTGATAGGCTTTGGGCTCATTTCTCTACTCTCCTTTAGGAATGGGCCTGCAAATAAATTAAACAATAATTAAGAAAAAGCAGAGTTTATTTTATAATAAGTATGAGAATATGATAATGAATGTGTAATATTAGCGACCGATCACACCCCCATACCTATCTTTTGCTCGTCCTCAGCAAAACGACTAAACAAAAAAAATTTATTAGACCACTTTCGCAGGTCATGCGATTGCACTGAGCATGTGCAACAAGCCATTAAACCTCTAGGTTAACCCTAGAGGATGAGTTTTGTCTCGTGAGGGTTTTCAGTGGATTACACCCACAAAATCCGTAAAGAAAGAGAAAAATGTTAATATTTTGAAAACACATTTTGAAAGAAAAATATTTGAAATATTATTGTAAGTTTTAAGTAATTTATAAGTTATAAGAAAATCGAATTTTTCATTCCTAAACTTAATCTCTATTCAAAAATTTGTTATCAATCAATGTAAGGAGTCAAATTGCACTTCTCATCTAGTCTATTACTTTACCTAAGTCATATGCACCTTGTCACCGTGAAAACTTTGACTAAGGGTTCTTTAACTCTAACTCTTATGCCTTATATATATATATATATATATATATATAATATATATATATATAATATATATATATATATATTATATATATATATATATATATATATATATATATATATATATATATATATATAGACAGAGAGAGAGAAATGTATATCAGCCTGCGGTGACGTGGCTCATTTTGTTACCTCACTGACTTGCGGCCCGCTTTTAGGAAGAAGTTAAATTACCAAATACCCCTTTCGATAACTTTCCTTATTGTTTATTATTATTTTTCCCCCTTTTTTTGTCGCTCTTTATAGGATTTAGGTTATTGTATATAATCAGATTTATTATCATTCTTTGATTTCTACTGTATTATTTTTTTATGTAGTTGTACTTTAAAGTTTTACTGCTACAAAATTCTACTTTATAGTTTAATTTTTTTGTATATAATGTAGTCAGAGTCTTTGGTCGCAGTGTACATTTAAACTGCGACATTAGTCAGAGACTTTGGTCGCAGTGTACATGGTTAATTGCGACCAAGGTCGCAGTGTTGGCCAGCAACTGCAATCTAGGGTCGCATTACATGGACTGCGACTTAGGTCGCAGTATGTTAAGTAGGTTTTCTTTATATTAACATGCATAGCGATCAAGGTCGCAGTGTTGTTTTTGGATTAAGACTGCCGCCAGCAACTGCGACCAAGGTCGCAGTGTTGTTGTTTTATTAAGTGTTGTTTTGGATTAAGTCATTTTTTGAATCTAAATGAAAAATAAAAAGTTTGCTGAGGGGACGCGACTTGGAGTCACTCCGAGAGACGCGGATAGCCCTCTGGAATGAAGGTGGATGCCATTGAATCTGCAAAGGGACGCGGGTTCCTGAACGCGGCTTTCATGCCCGTGTCTTGGTGCAATTTCCCAGGCGTTACATGCGGCCTGTCATAAAGATTTTATGAGATCTTTAAACGTCAAGTCTACATTGACGAACCCGCACCATTCGTTGTTTCCCGAAGCGGTTGTCCACGCATCGGCTTTTCATTAGGTTTAGGCGTTAATGTCTTTTAATGCCAAACCGGCGCTGGTGGTTGGAGACTAGCGTCTTCGACGCTTCCCGAAACGACACTCCGGCGCTGCCTATTAATTATGGTTATTAAGGGCTCACCCTCTCTCTTTAACAGCCCATACTTAGACTGTTTTCTTTCGAGAGCAATTGCTCTGAGAATTTCCGCCTTCTTCAGATTCTCTAACTTTGTCTGATTCTTGCAGGTAAGCTTGATTGTCCTTTTTCAGGTTCGCTGGGCCCCTGGGAGAATATTTTGGCCGGCAAACTTGATCGATGTTCGTCCACAAGGGAAGAAGTCATAGACCTCATCGTCCACAAGGGAAGAAGTCATGGTCCTCGTCGTCCACAAGGGAAGAATTCATGATCCCTGACGAGGACTTAACCCTCACCAAGATCTCCTCGGACTTGATGCACCAGTCAAGCTTGCTGGCATGGCATGGTCAGAGTGGGTATGGCGGTGGGGGGTGTGGTTGATATAGTGGTGGGTAGCATACCCTGTGAGGTCTCAAAACCTCCTCTCTTACCCCAGAAGTGACATCGAGGAAACTCCATGCTCACTGGATAACCTTCTGGTGGAAGAGATGTTCATCAACGAAGGATCGTATCCCGCCACTTTGTCGGAGTTCTGCTGCCACCAGACCTCAAGAACACCATTGTTCTTAGTCAACAAGGGCTCTTTCGATGTTTAGTCGTGCATCACAGTGCAATCGGCTCCGATCGTCGCCACAGTGTCCAATGCTGGTTTGGCGCCCTTCCAAACATCCTGTACTTGGAATCATATGCAGCTTTAAGGAGTGAGTGCAGCCTCTGAGAGAGAGAGACTTCTTTGTACTCCTGTATTGTAACACTCATGTATTGTAACACTCAATCTTATTGTATAAGAGAGCGTTTTGTATCATTTTCACATGCCTGGACATAAATGCCTGGACATAAATAAAAGCATATTTGTTTTTTTAATAAACTGCGACCTCGGGTCGACACTGTGACCAAGGTCGCATAAGACTACAGTGCAATCAGAAACAACTGCGACCCAATACCACACTGCGACCAAGGTCGCACAAGACTACAGTGCAATATTAAACAACTGCAACCCAATACAGCACTGCGACCAAGGTCGCATAAGACTACAGTGAAATCAGAACAACTGCGACCCTGGTCGACACTGCGACCAAGGTCTCATAAGACTACAGTGCAATCAGAAACAAGTGCGGCCCAAGTTTGATAAAACAAATTATGTTAAATACACTGCGACCTTGGTCGCAAGAGACTACGACTCATATTCAAACAACTGCGACCCCATGTTGCATTCGTCTACAAGGAAAGGTCTTTTTCGTCGTGTTACAAATTTTATAAATTTAAATTTTATTCATCATCTAATGTTTGAAAATCTCTTTCTTAACTGCGACCATGGTTCCAAGATTTAAAAAAAAACTTGCGACATCGGAAATAAATCTGGAAAAAATTTAAAACTATTAAAATACACAAACCCTAAAAATTTTGGAAAATATCATTTTTATAGTACCTTTTTCGACGGATGATTTCTTAGGCGCCATCAGCTGCAAATATATTTTTTAAAAAGGGACGAAATTTTTGAAAGAAAATAACTAATTGAATCAGAATCGCTGGTTAAAATTTTAGAGCTGTAAATTTTTTTGAAAGACAAATTTTTAACATAAGGTAAAAGGTTGTGAGGGAGGGTATTTTCGGAAAATACAATGTTGAGGTGACTGACATTAAATTGGGCGGAATTTTTTCAGGTTTTTGTCCGCCAAAATTTATGACAGATATGGGGTGCGGATGTTGCCACGTCCTCCGGCTGAGAGAACTCTCTCAGCCTGCCGGCTGAGGTACAGTAACCCCATATATATATATATATATATATATATATATATATATATATATATATATATATATTATATATATATATATATATATATATGTTTGTGGTATTATTCCTTAGTTCTATTAGGCTTTCTAATCTGCCCATGTAATGAACTTTTAATCAATGACTCTCAAACCAAACGGTCTTAGGGCACCGGGTGAGAAAACACCCCAAGGACTTAAAGACTCGAGCAAACAAAGCCACAAAACTCAGGATTTTTTATTATATGAACCACTTTTAGGCGTGAATACTTATGCTTTATTAGGCACAAATACCCAGCTTAATCAGAAGATTTTTATATATATTTTTTCTCAAACTTATCTAATCATCTTTCGCATAAATACTAAGGCTTGCTTAGGCTAAAGTACCTAACTAATCATTAATTAGATTTGTTCATCTTTCATAGATATATTTTTTCTCTCTTTTTTTATAAGGCATAAGAATCTTGATTTTTAAACCCTAAGTGTGTAAGTGTATGAAGTGTGAATATTTCATTAAAGTAAAGATCAACACTAAATTATCTTGACAAATTATCTTCCTAACCCTAAAAATCAAATAAATAATCTTATTTTGACCAAGTATAAGAAATCCTAATTTTGATTTTCCTATTCCTTAAATTGACTTAATTACTTACAAAAATATGTCAAAATATTATTTCTATTTTCAAAAAGTTTTTAAAAGTAAAGAAAATGTTAATAATATTTTTATTTTTAATAAAAAGAAAAACTAAAGTTATGTTAGAACCCTCCCCCACACCTATTTCATGCATTGTCCTCAATGTATGAATTAATGCATGGATGCATGAAAAGAAGAAAGGGAAGGAAAATACTACCTTAAGGTGGTGGTTCCGGTGGTGATCTGGTTGGTCCACGAAATGCGGTCCAATCGACTTTTCGTGGAGTTCGGAGGAACCCACCAGAAATCTCTCTTATATAACCCACTAAAATGATGTATATATGAACAACTTTTATTAAAAATTTAACCCCATCTAATTTTCAAATTCCATAATTAATTTCAGAGTCAATATTGTCAACCGCCTTGTCCCAAAATGGAGTGTGAAAAGATAGAATGATTGACTTGGATTTAGGAAGTACGGGAACTAATACCGACTCAGGAAATTGACTTAAGTCAAGTAAAGGTTGAGGAGTCGAGATTGGTTCAGAACTGGGTCCAAATCAAGAAGTTGAAACTCAAGTCCACATTCATTTTCCTACAATGAAATGTGACTTAATATTGGTGATTCAAGTTCAAGAATGACAGGTGTGGAATCAAAATTGACTCTAAAATATTACTCAAGTCGGGTAACAAAACATGAGTCAATATTGATTCGAGAATTTGAACTGGAACACAAAATTGAGAATCTAGGTTACATTTCTCATTGAGTTCAATTTCCTAAAAATGAGAACTTGCCAATTTGTCAATGGGACTTTTAAAAGTATGAAATTGGTCAAGTTCAATATGATGATCGTCAAGATGGGCGATTCAATTTCATTCTGAATAGGCACAGGATCCAATGTTGACTCGCGGAAAAGATTGAAATCAGGTGAAGACACCGGAGTCATAATTGAATCAGGAAGTAGAATTGAATCACTAAGTTGAGATTCATGATCATATTCATTCTCAAGTTCAATTTCAGGAAAGGGATAACTTGCCAAACTATCAATGTCACTTTCAAAATTTAGAGTTTGGGCAAGTTCAAATGATTGTGCTGAAATGGAACCTTGTTTTCCAAAACAACATGACTCTTCAGCTCTAACAGAATAGTTAACGACATCAGAACTGGCCAAACGGTGAGAACATAGAGTTTGGATCATCATATCTATGTCATGATTACGAGCGTTTTGAGCCTGAGTCATGACTTCAAGCATCGTTTCATAGTTGATTGGTTCATCGTTTTGTTGCGATTGGTCTTGAAAAGATGAAGTATTGTTTGGAATTGGTGGTGCAATTGTAAGTCCATCAGATTTTGTGATTGTTGTTTGGACTCACGCATACTAATTTCCAAAATTGATGATTTTCTATTTTGGATTAGTGGAACTGAGTATGAATCTTAGAATATTGTGGACAAGATAGATAAGGAGGATAAGTTGGTTGAAAATTGGACTCGGGGAGGTGAATCCCCATTGTGAAGAGTTAAAATTATTTTGGAAATTATGGTTATAAGATTGGGGGTATGGGTTATATTGATTCGATAAGACCAATCCGGCACACTAGGTTGGTTAAAGTTATGATATGCCGAGTTGGTAATATCCAAAAAGAGGTTGGTGTGTAATATGGATTACCATTAAAATTAAAAAATTATTGTTATAAGCCATATCACACAATAAAATACAAACAAAGAAAAAAACAAACAAATAAGCAAACAAAAATGAAAAAATTCTAACCTAAGTTAGGGTAGACCTTTGACCTAGACGACTCCTAACTGGTTAGACTGTCCATAGGAGGTATAATGCAGGCTTTGACCACAAGCTAATCAGCCAGGTCAGAGTAAGATTGGTGGGAGATTATCCGTCAAAGACTTTCCTTAATTAAGTAACCACCAACCTTCGGGCTTTCGGCCCTTAATCCCCTTCCTAGACACTGATTTGGCAGGAGTCAAATTTCAACACCTTTCCCCTTAGGATAATCTCCTAATTGAGTCTAAGATGTCCCTAGGGCCAACGTCTACTCATTTTTAGTTAGGCTTGGGTTAGTGAGTGAGGAGATTATTTGTGGGCTAAGGGAGGGTAATGACTTCCCCACCTTATCTTGTTTATAGGACAAGCCCTTAAATCAATTTAGTGCAGTGTACAAGTATATAGAAAAGGTAACACTCAAGCAATATTTCATACAAGAATGAACCTTATACTAAATGCTACGCACACATACCTTGGCTCCAGCACTCTTCAACAGTAAATAGAAAATGTAATGAAATAGACACGTGCCTAAATGCAAAGTCTAAATAATTTTTTAGCATTTACAATCAATTTTTTACTGTTGTGTTAGATATATATATATATATATATAGTGAGTCAAATAAGGAAATAAATGCTACAGATATTTAAACTACGCAATTCAGCAAACCTGCAGAAAATACAGGTTAGTACTTCACTCAGTTTGCCACAGGACTGTAGCAAATATGAGGGCTTCTTGGCTCTGCTTTCTTGAGCAGAGTCCAAGGCCACTTATGTGTCTACTGCAACAAGAATTCCTTATTGTTAAATCTGTACAAAAAACAAAGAAGAAAGTTAACCAAAAATGTAAACTTTAAAGAGAATTACTTACCATCGCTCCCGGCAACGACACTAAAATTTGATTGAGTTTAACCTACACACAAAATACAGAATTTCAGAACTTTTAAAATAGAGATGTGCAAGTGCGCAATTCTACCACGATAGCAAGTGGCTATGCGGGTCGTGATCCACAAGGAGGGACTAGCGATGGAAGCTTTTTTTAGTAAGTCTTCTTTTAAGATACAAAGGATGGTTAAAATTCTTCTTTAGTTCTTTTAAAAAAAAGGAAAAATTAAGTTAAAGTTAAATCAGGAAGAAGATGGTAGATTAAGAAGTTAGAAAAACTTGAAATGATATGTACAAAGAAATGAAAAAGGAGTGATAAAAGAAGTATAAATTGTGGTGTTCTAAACTAAAGAATTAAAGAAAAGAATCTAAAAGTTACTTACCTCCTTTGGCCAACTGCTTACCTTGAATCTTTTGCAATGATGTTACCTTGAAGTGAGACGATCAACGTATAGACCATAAGAGTTGATTCCCGTCTCTTCCACATTATATCATCAGACGTTGCAAGTATGAAGTGATACAGAATGAAACTCAAAATCTATCGTCATGGGCTATCGGTGGCACTCGCAAAGGCAAGGATCTTTCGATGCTTTTAGACTCACTTGGATAGCAATTGTACCAAAGAGAAAAGTAGAGAAGAAGAAGAACACAAAAATAAAGTACATATAAAAAGGAACTACAGATTCGATTTTATAACAATAAGAGAAAAGAAGAAAATCTTACACCGGTGTCACTCTCAGCACAAACTTCATTCTCATTCTCCTATGAAACTCTGATCTCCTCTGATTTACATAGATTAAAACTGAAAATTACATGAGAAGAAAATAAAAACCTACACTAAAAAAATAGAAAAGTGGACTAAATCCTATCTCTGCATGATCGTCCCATGTACGCTCTGAAAATCTCAGTATTTATAGGAAAAACCCAACCTATGAGAGCATATGAAGATAGGGGGAGCAAACGCTCCCCCTAACTCTCTAACAAAGCTGCGGAAACGCGACTTTGGCCGCATTTCCGCGGCCAGGGTGTGGCCAGGTGGCCACACCCTGTTGGTGGTACTCCCCGACTTCGCGATTGATGTTTATCTTCAGCTGGATTTGCAGTTTAAGTCCGAGATTTTAACGAAATGGCCTTTGATCCTTGGCTTCAACCGATTGATTTGTAAGGATTTGTTCTAATTGTTTTCAACCAATCTGAACTGATCTGATCTGCCCTGATTTACTGAGTTCGAATTAATTCTGATTTAATTCAGAATTTGAAAGGCTTTTGGGCTCATTTCTCTTCACTCTCCTTTAGGATTGGGCCTGCAAATAAATTAAACAATAATTAGGAAAAAGTAGAGTTTATTTTATAATAAGTATGAGAATATGATAATGAATGTGTAATATTAGCGACCGATCAATGTACATGCATAGGAGGAACTTGTTTCTTCCGAAATATAAATTCCAAACGTGTATGGTTCATGACACAATGGCTCAAAGTGGAGCCCAAACATTCAACATTCTTCTTTAATAAATTTATATCATTTTCAATATTAGAAGAAGAAGTGGAGCATACAATAGGTAAGCTAGAAGGAGAAATTACACTAGCATGGCAAACATGTGAGTCAATATCATTTTTCAAAGAAGTGTTTTTCTTAGAAACCAAATCTAACTCTTTTGAAATAGAAATAATTTTATTTTTCAAAAATTCATTTTCTTTTAACACAAAATCAAGTTTTGAAGTTAAAGTCTCATTTTTCTTTAAAACATTTTCACAATCATTTTTATTTTTCAAAATTTTATTTTCATTTAAAGTAAGTTCAAGTTGAGTTTTCAAAGAGTCACATTCATTTGAATCTCAACTTTCTCTTGCAAAGCCAAATCAAGTTTTGAACACAAATCCTTGTTTTCTTCTTTTAATCCAAAATTTTTCTTTTTCAAAAGATTATATTTTTCTAGCAATTTTTCACAAATAATTGATAGTTCTTCATTTAAAGCATCGGCATTAATATGATCATCGCTAGAAGAACTAGCACTATCATCTAGTTGAGATTCCGAATATACCTCAAGGGAGTCATTCCCTTGGACCATGTAGTAACGTTATTCGGATTCATCTCACTAGATTCCTTCTCCATTATGTTGGGCATTTGAAGCTCGGGAGAGATCAACGTGTTCCACACTGCAAAGGCGGAATCACAATGAGAAATCATAGAAATATATTCTTTGTTAAGTGTGCCTCTAAGTGCCTCAAGGGCTTGTGCATTGGCCCCTATATGCTTGCTATTACCAAGATAGGATTTCTTGGTAGCGGCAAGGAAAACATGCAAGCCTAGAGTTTTTAGGTACATGGACATCCTAGCCTTCCAAACAACAATGTTGGAAGTATGAAACATAGGTGGGATCATGAAGTCCATGAGTGTGTGTAAACAATAATATGTGCAAATACAAATCTAGATTAGCAAAGCTAAGATCTCACTCCTAGGTGGTTAAACCTAATATCAGGAGCGTAGGCTCTGATACCAATTGAAAGTACACCTAAAGGGGGGTGAATAGGTGTACGGATAATCTAATGATCAATAATATGGAATTAAAAACTTAATGCAACACACTTAGTGTAACCAAAGAGTGTAGCGGAATTCCCGGTGAAGGGCTCTGGACTATCTCCTCT
>JAVJIF010015475.1:0-100643 GCA_038442645.1 Agave tequilana | reverse complement strand
AATTGAACAATCTATTTGGTGTTTTTGCTAGGGTTTGGAAAATCAATGAAAGGGTTTTTGGGAAAAGAGTTTTGATTCAACTTCTCTATCTTGGTTTCAGTTTTTCCAAGGATTTTCTTTGTGATTTTGATTTCCATCCCATTGGTTTTCTCCACACTTGAGCTAAAATCTACTATCTCTTCTATAGGATCTTTGTGTGAGAGAAAGAATTGTTTGTGGTTGTTGTTTAGACCACTAAGTTGAAAACCCTTAAATTGCTTGGCTTTGTGCCTTTCCCTCATTGTGTTGAGGAGGTTGTGCAAGTGGGTTGTACCCCTCAAGGTGTGAGGTGATTGTTTTGTTGGCTTGGTGTTGTGCCTCAAGGAGGAGGTTGTGTTTGTAAGGAGAGGAGTTGGGTACTCCTTGTATTGTGATTGCCCAAATCCTCGTGGAGGTTCCCTTTGTGGGAGTCCTTTGTGGACAAGCTAGTGGACTTAAAATCCTTCTGTGTGAAGGCGGGGATGTAGATCTGGGTGCTCGAACCTCGAAACATATCTTGGTGTTTGCGCTTGTTCATTGACTCTTACTCTCTCTCTCTCTTTACTTTGTGCCTTGCATCTTTTCATATTGCTCATACATACTTATATGCTTGGCTTGGTTGTGTGTGCATCTCTTGTAATTGCAATTAGTTTTTAAATTCCGCATTGAGTTCATAGATTAGCCATATCACCTATTCACCCCCCCTCTAGGTGATTTTTCAAGATTACTTCGAATTAACCTCCAAGCAGTGTCCACAATCACCAGAAGAAGAGGAGGAGATGTCTCGAGTACCATATGCTAGTGCGGTGAGATCACTCATGTATGCTATAGTCTGCACTAGACTGACTTAATTTATGCGATTAGTATAGTAAGTCAGTTCATGTCAAATTCAGGAAAGCAATATTGGAAAGCAGTGAGGTAGGTGCTATGATATCTGCGAGGGATTGCAAGACTAGGCTTGGTGTTTTAGAGATTAGAAATGGGGAAGTCTAGGTTAATACAATGCTATGCTGATGTAGATTATGCAGGAGATCTTGATCAGCGAAGATCTACGACGGGCTATATGTTCACAATAGCTGAGTGCATCATTAGTTGGAAGGCAGAATTGCAAGATACAATTGCTCTTTCAACGACAAAAACAGAGTACATGGCTACAGTTAAGGCATTAAAGGAAGCTTTGTGGTTGAAAAAACTGGTTGTGACATTTAGTATCATACAAGATTAAGTTCGGGTTCATTGCGACAACCAGAGTGTGATTCATCTCGCTAAGGATTACATGTATCACAAGCGGACGAAGCACATTGATGTGAGGTATTACAAGATACGTCAGTGGGTCGTGGATGATAAGGTGATCGATTTGGTAAAGATCAGCACAAAGAAGCATCCAGCAGATATGATAATGAAGACCATCCCGGTAGAGAAGTTTAGAGCATCTCTGAATTTTTTTTAAGGTTCTCCAAAAGTAAAGTGACGAATAGGCTCTTAGGAGGGAGCCATGTGAAGTCACAAAAGGGGAGAAAGGAAGGCGAATGAAGCAGAGGCCAATTTCTATGGAGGGACTCAATGAACATGAGTAAAGGTGGAGATTGTTAGTATTTGGAGTATCTCATATTCATTAGAGAAGAATTCAGATTCTGGTAGTTTTCTAATACAGATCTATCCTCATATTCGTTAGAAAAGAATTCAGGTTTTAGCAGTTTCCTAATGCGGATCTGTCTCATGTTTTAATTTGGATGCAAGTTTCTTATTTCTCTGAGGAGGTGCTGATTTGAGTTCGTGTTGGACTAGGATCATCCTAGGTGCCTATATAAACCCTTGGGGTGGCCTTTTGAATGCGTGTTAAGAATTCAAGAGAAATTTTAGAATTCCACCATTGAGAGTTGTAACAGAGAGTTTTTCTTGTAACTCTTATATTTTCTTCTCTATTTTCAATAAAGACTTCTACCCTCCTCCCCTTGGACGTAGGCACATTGCCGAATCATGTTAAATCTTGTGTTACTTAGTTATGTGGTGATTGCTTTCTAGTGGTAGATCTTCTACACTTTCGCTTTCGCTACCGAGTCTTAAACTTAGTGTATCTCTGTTGTTTGATCGGTGATAGATCATCAACAATATAATATATATATATATATATATATATATATTGTGTGTGTGTGGTGTGTGTGTGTGTGTGTGTGTGTGTGTGTGTATGTATGTATATGTGTGTGTGTGTATATATTGTGTTATTCCCGAAGGATTCGAGATCAAATCCTTCCCAATACAACTCAACGACATCTGAATGCAAGATCCACTCGTTGAAGTTGATCTACATTATTTCAAGTAATTAAAAACAAAAAATCATATATTTTGAATTGTTTTTGTTTATCTATCAAGTAGGCACAAAATGAACGATCGAAATAGTGAGTTGGTTAGCATAAACGTGTATAATATTTGAAATCTAACAAAAATTGGTGTGTGAAATTTTTAAATGTTTAGATCATGATCAAATGGTCGGATCGAGAATTTATACGTTTAAAGTCATAAATCTAAGCAAAATGCTATTTTTGCTCGTTCATTTGCGCTTAATTATTGAATAGGCAAAAATATTCAAAATATTTGATTTTTAATTTTTAATTACTTTAAATAATATAAATTAAGCTCAACAAAGTAATCTTATATTTGAATATCATAAAAATAAGTTTGAGTGAAAAAAATTCGAACTCGAATTCTATCTTTATGTGTCCAAGGGTCTCTCTATATATAATGTGTCACCTCAAGCTGCAGTCCTCCTCCAACGGATACTGACTGAATGATTTTGTAGGGGATATGGCCCGTGACCGTGAGCCTCTCCTCCCCTCCATCTCTATCTATCCTCGCATTCTTTTATTATCTTTCACTTTCATTTGTATCTTTGTATGTAACATGACAAATCTCAACACCCACACGTACAAACAATCTCTTGGCCGGCCACATGAATGAATATGGCTCAACACCAATGCCCCCCAAATTCCAATACATTCCAACGACAATCAATCCCCCCTTTCTCTCTCTCTCTCTCTCAAACCAATACATTCCAATCCCTCTGTCTCTCTCTTTCTCCCTCTCTCTCTCTGTGTGCTGTACTCGTCATCTTCCAACTGACCATTATTTCTACAGGTCAACAACTTGACATCTCCCTCTTCACATCTTCTGTCTCTTAACCCTGAGCTTCTCTTTCATACACACCAAAAGTTGTTGTACCTCAACTCATCACATGTACACAAGAAATTAACAACTTACCACCCAAAAACCCTCATTATCTTTATATACAATACATATATACTCCTTTACAAAGAAAATCAACTCCATAATATCATCTCTCTCATGATGCAATTCTCTGAAAGTGCACACCCATCCCTCCATCCCAAAACCCTCGGCCTCTGCCTCGACCTTCCCCCGGCCCCGGCCCCGGTCCCCTCCTCCAAGGCCGCCGCCGCGATCGGCAAGACAAACAGCTCATGGCCCTCGGCCTACTCCGAATTATCGACAGCAACGGCCACCACTACCACCACCTGTAACGCCCCGGTCCGGAGGGTACGGGGACGTTACTGCAACGTACATACGCAGGTCAGAAATACCCTCACGTATATACGTTAAGCATCAGTACAAGCAAGAATCAGAGTACGACAAGCGTAGTGCCCATTCATATGCCAACACAAGAAATACAATTATACAAGGTTATCACAAGTTGTGACATACTCTTACATATCACATGCATCATATATCACAGCTGAGCACAAAAGTACGATTTACAATATGCTCACAAGTTGAAAGGGGATCCCGCAAGCTCAAAAGGAAGGTCAGGTACAACAGAAACCGAGACTAGTCAACTTGCTCGGCAAGGAAAGCTTGATCTTCCACAGAAGGCTCCACCTCGATCCAAGGTTCGGAACCTGAACATACAAATTCAAGGGAGTCAGGACCTCCCAAACAAGTGAACAGGTTACAGCCGAGCGGCATAAGAAATAAGAGTATGAGAGTCGGTACAATATCATGAATAATCAGCCAGCGAGTAAAGAAGCACAAAATGTTATAAACGAAAGGCATTGTATAAGCTCAAGTTACGACTTCATGAGATTAGTACTTTGAGGGAATAATTCAAACAAGGAAACCCTCATCTATATACCTTTATCTCATGTCACCGTAATCCAAGCGCATACAACACCCACAGTTAACGTCTTTTATTATTATTATTATTATTATTATTATTGCTCGTCTTACCCTGATATCTAGCTATGTGAACTAGCGTCCCAGCACACATAGATCCATATCCAAGTAAAGCAAGGTTGTTATTGGAAACCAGCGGGGGTATCAACGACTATGTTTACAGTGGGTCCCGTGCATACCCGGGACCACGGCCCAGGATTGTTCCGTTGCTTGGTAACGGAACCCGCCGCAAGGCAAACAGGAGGGACTTATGTATGCCCTTTTCATGATGGTACCAGGAAGGAGGGAGCCAGCACTCCCCTCGGTCGCCTGGAGGCCCACAGGTCAGACCGGAAATTTAGTTGCACAACATACCTAATACCACTGTAAACACGAACACATATTGATAGCCGCATGTTTCCCCCGACCCAATGTAAGTTGTCTCATTTTATGGTATATTAAATAATTATCAGATTTCGGGAATGAGCAGGAACATGTCAGGAGTACAGGTATATCAGGAGTACTAGTTCGTACTATCAAGTAATCAAGTTTGTAAATCATGAAGTCCGGTTATCATTCCCGTTATAATGATAATTATAGGAGTCAGGTGTATCATGCCTTGTGTCAATAGATAGCATGATAAGAGGTGATATTCATCAAGTAACATGCCATGAAATAGCAATATCTAATACATGGCCCGAGTATAAGATTCATTACCAAGAAAGTAATTAACCACAGCAAATAACCAAAATTAGTCGGCTAGGGGAAGGCAATTAGTCGACTTATAGAGTAGCTAGTCGACTATAGAGAAGGGGAAGTCGACTAATGGGTTGCGTTTTCAAAGAGTTGCGTTTTCAGGAGAAAAGTTAGTCGACTAGAAAAAGGGTTAGTCGACTAATGGGTTGCGTTTTCAAAGAGTTGCGTTTTCAGGAGAAAAGTTAGTCGACTAGAAGAAGGGGTTAGTCGACTAATAGGCTGCGTTTCGCAAGACTGCGTTTCACAAGTCCGCGTCTTGTCTCCAGTCCGCGTCTCACAAGTCCGCGTCTCACAAGAGAGTTAGTCGACTGTAGAAAAGGGGTAGTCGACTAATGAAAGCTGCGTTTTCAGAAATAAGGTTGCGTTTCAAGGAAGTTAGTCGACTAGTTGTGGGGTCAAGTCGACTAATGGGTGCAAACAGAGAACAGATCCTGATGTTTGAGGGCTGTGGTTTGTTGATACTATTACAAGTATGAGAACAATGTCCAAGTTTTGGCGAGTAGAATTACTCGCCTAGAATGCGTCCAAAGTCCAGCGAGAGTGCCAAGTGTAGAAGATGAGTCCTTTGCCAAGTTAATCATCAAAACGATCACCGGAACAATCGCGAACGATTACCGGGAAATCTACGGTGATGAAGCTCGGTCCCAAACCAAAAGGAGGGCACCGGCCTAGAATCCTGTCAACGAAGAAGAACACGGCCCCAATCCAAAGGAGTGGCCGGTCTCCACAAGAGAAGGCAAAAGGTTGATGGTGCAAGTCCAACTCAATATGGCAAAACGAGATTTTGCAAATGGCGTTGCGGGGAATGAAGCTATAGTCCGCCGGAAAGAGGTTGACGAGGGGGTGAAGATGGTATGCTCGGTGGAGGCTACGGTGGTGCAGGTGGTGGTGGAGATGGTGATGAAGTTTTGTGGAGGTGATGGGTTCTTTTGGTGTCTCTTGGTGAAAGAGGTTGAAGAAGATGGAGTTAGTGTTTGGAAATGGTGAAGGAGATGGAGGGGAAGAAGGTGGAGGAGTTGGTGGAGTTTGGTGTTGGAATAAAAATGGAGAAGGGAAGGGTTTGTGGTGGCCGGCCAAGAGCTTGGTGGTGGTGTGCTTGCTGTTGGAGCTCACAGGAAACAAAGGAGATGAAGAAAGTGAAAGAGAGAGAAGATGGGGATGCATGTATATATAAAGGGGAAAATAATATAATAATAAGCCATCATCACTTTCCCTCCAAAGATTGCTGCGTCCACAATGTCCCAAGGCTGCGTTTAGGCAAATATAGAGCCAAACGCGGGAACTCAAGGCTGCGTCCAGAAGAAAACGCAAAGAGGCTGCGTTTCAGAGAAAAGGACAAAGGCATGGGTGATTTGGACTTGAGTTGAGTCAGCCCATAAGCATTTAATGCAGCATGGAGAGGGTGGCTGCATTAATGATGAACTCAGCTGGTGAAGCTCGCGTTTGAGGAAGGAGAGAGAAAATGGAAAAAGAGATAAGTGGAAAACTTGAATAAATTCTCGGTATCTGGGAGAATACCGAAAACTCCAGGAATGACCAAAAATTGAAGTATCTCAAAAAGCTATCCAAAAATTCACAAAAATCATAAATATTATGAAATGACTTTTGATGAAATCGGTTTCCAGAAATTCTATCTCATTTTCAAAATAAAAATCCTGAAATATACTAGGATCGGTGTTTACACCGGGTAGTGCTGAATTTTCGATAAAATCTGAAAATTCCCAGAAAATGCCCAAAGGAAGAAAACATAATTCTAAGAAGGAATGTGAAAGCAGAATCCGGAAGTTTGGTTCCAATAGCAAATTAAAATTCCTGGAATCAACCAGTGATACTGGCCGACACCGGTTTTGAAGATCTACAATTTAATTCCGAAAAATTCCAGAAAATCATGAAAAATCTAGAATATTAAAAAATAATATTTGAAACTAAAATTAGTCAAATCTGAATACCAAACAGATCAAATCATGCAGTACTGCTATATGAGTAAGTATTTAAATAGCAGAAAATAAAATAAAATAAAATAAAATAAAATAAAATAAAATAAAATAATAATAATAAAATGCACCAAAAAATCAGGATACGTAACTGTGCACGTATACCGAGGATGGGGTGTTACAATCTATCCACCTTACAAAAATTTCGTCCTCGAAATTTCAGGAAGGGGAAGATGACGATAGAGAGAATAGGAAGAAAGGGTTTTACCAACTAAGTTGAAAATAGTTGAGGGTAACGCTCACGAATAACGTCCTCCCGTTCCCATGTGGCTTCTCCTGGCACATGCCTATTCCAAGAAACCAATACTAATGGTATTGCCTTATTCTTCAGAGTCTTGATACTTTTATCCAGGATGGCCATTGGCTGCTCTTTATAAGACAAATCTGACTGTAATTCCAGTTCGGAGTGATCTAAAATGTGACTCTCATCCTTGACATACTTCCTCAACTGTGACACATGGAATACATTGTGTACTCCTTCTAAAGATGGCGGTAATGCCAATCGGTAAGACACATCTCCCACACGATCCAAATTTCGAATGGGCCGATGTATCTTGGACTAAGTTTTCCACGAGTACCGAACCGGATTACCCTTTTGTGGGTGATATCTTTAAAAATACATGGTCGCCTGTTCTGAACTCCAATGGTCTTCTATTCGTGTCAGCCCAACTCTTCTGTCGGCTCTGTGCTGCCCGGAGGTGATCTCTGATAACTCGGACTTTGTCTGTTGTCTGAACTAGAATGTCTGGACCCATAATTCTTCTTTCGCCGACTTCGTCCCAACATATCGGTGACCTGAATTTCCTGCCATACAATGCCTCAAATGGGGCCATTTTGATACTAGCCTGATAGCTGTTATTATAAGAGAATTCTACCAAATGAATATAGTCTTCCCATGACCCTCTAAATTCCATCGTGCAGGCTCGTAACATGTCTTCAAGGATTTGAATAGTCCGTTCAGATTGTCCGTCTGTCTGGGGTGGTATGAAGTACTGAATTTCAGACGAGTTCCTAAATTTTCTTGGAGACTTTCCCAGAAATGTGATCGGAATCTTGTATCTCTATCCGATACAATACTAACCGGAACTCCATGCAGACGAACTATCTCCTTCATATATTTTTCTGCAAGAACTTCTGTTGACTGACCTACTCTGAAAGGTAGGAAGTGAGCTGCTTTTGTGAGGCGGTCAATGATTACCCATACTGCATTATTACCCTTAGGACTGCGAGGTAGTGCTGTGACAAAATCCATGGTGATATGTTCCCACTTCCACTCGGGTATTGGCAAGGGCTGAAGAAGTCCAGCTGTTCTCTGGTGTTCTATCTTTACCTGCTGGCAAACTAAGCACTTGGCCACATGTTGGGCTATCTCCCTTTTCATGGCATTCCACCAGAACTTCTGTTTCAAGTCTTGATACATTTTATTTCCTCCCGGGTGTATGGAATAGGCCGAACTATGTGCCTCTGCCAAAATTTTCTGTCGGACTTCTCCTTGGGGGACACAAATTCTGTTATCAAAATATAATGCGTTGTCTGAATGAATACGGAGGTCAGTTCTCAATCCAGCTTCTATTTGAGCTCTGAACTTCTGCAATCTGGGGTCTTCTTTCTGAGCTTCTTTAATCTCATCCATCAGGGTTGATTGAATCTGAAAGGTCATCAACTGTCCTGTTTTATCAATCCCTTGTACTATCATTAAGTCCAATTTTATGATATCTTGAATCAACTCCTTCTGTTGCGTAAGTTGTACTAGCATTTTATTTTCTGGCTTCCTGCTCAATGCATCTGGTACTGTGTTGACTCTGCCCGGATGATACTGTAAGTCTATATCATAATCTGCCATTAATTCAAGCCACCGTCTCTGTCTCATGTTTAATTCCTTCTGCGTGAAAATATACTTTAGACTCTTGTGATCCGTGTAGATTAACACCTTATCTCCCAGAAGATAATGTCTCCAGATCTTTAATGCGAATATTACTGCTGCTAGCTCTAAATCATGAGTTGGGTAATTTCTCTCATGTGGTTTCAGTTGCCTGGATGCATAAGCTATGACATGATCATGCTGCATTAGTACACACCCTAGGCCTTTCCCGGATGCATCACTGTATATAACCATCCCTCCTCTTCCTGAAGGAGTCTTCAAAACTGGAGCTGTAATGAGTCTCTCCTTTAATTGCTCAAACGCTGCAGCACATTCCTCGGTCCATATATATTTTTCTCCTTTCTGGGTGAGCTTTGTTAACGGGGCTGCAATCTTAGAAAAATCCTGGACAAAGCGCCTATAATATCCGGCTAATCCAATAAAACTCTTAATTTCTGTTACTGTCCTTGGAATTGGCCAGTCCTTTACTGCCTGAATTTTACTAGGGTCTACTGAAATTCCTTCTTCTGAAATTATGTGTCCAAGGAAGGCCACACTATTTAACCAGAAATCACATTTACTTTGCTTAGCATGAAGTTGTTCCTGTTGGAGAGTCTGTAACACTATTCTTAAGTGGTCTGCATGCTCTCTGTCGTTCTTCGAATAGATCAAGATGTCATCTATAAAAACAACCACAAACTGATCCAAATATGATGAGAACACTCTGTTCATCAAATCCATGAAAACTGCAGGGGCATTGGTGACTCCGAAGGGCATAACTAGGAACTCATAATGGCCATAACGGGTCCTGAATGCTGTCTTGGGAATATCCTCTTTCCTTACTTTTAGCTGATGGTAGCCTGATTGTAAATCCAATTTTGAAAATACTCGAGCTCCATGAAGCTGATCAAACAGATCATCAATTCTTGGTAAGGGGTACTTGTTCTTGATGGTAACCTTGTTTAACTCTCTGTAGTCTATACACAACGCTTACCACCGTCCTTTTTGTTTGCTAAGAGCACTGGAGCTCCCCATGGTGAAGCACTTGGTCTAATCAATCCCTTGTCAGAATATTCTTGTAGCTGCTTCTTTAGAATTTCTAACTCAGTGGGTGCCATCCTATATGGAGCTTTGGATATCGGAACTGTACCTGGAAGGGTATCAATAGAGAACTCAATTACCCTATCAGGTGGAAGTCCTGAGATCTCCTTAAATACTTCTGGAAACTCATTCCAAACTGGCACTCTCTTCTTCTGGATCTCACCAGCAGTCATCTGTGCTTTTCCTTTGGCAGGTTTGCATTCTCCTTCAAATTGGAACTCAGGCTGAAGTGGTATCTTGAAAATGACTTTCTTGTTTCTACAATCAATGACTGATGGTATTTACTGAGCCAAGTCATGCCTAAGATTACGTCGTACCCTTTAGTATCTAGTACGAGCATATCCACTGTTAATGTTCTGCCTCACAGTCCCACCGGACAGTCTACACAAACTCTATTAGAGATGACTACTCCGTTACCGGTACTAATCTCCCACTGGTGGTCTAAACATTCAACAGGTATAGAGTTCAAAGCAATGAAACTATCTGATATGTAACAATGAGAAGCGCCAGAATCAAAGAGGGCTAAGACAGGTTTAGAGTGCACCATAATCTTACCTGTTACCACTTCTCCAGAAGTTTAGGCCTCTTCCGCTGTCAAGTTGTAGGCTCGTCCTCTTCCACGACCTGCTGCATTTCTAACTCCCCTCTGGACTGGGCGGATAGCTTGTAGTGGGGGAGGGGGAAGAGCCCTCCTAACCATTGGTCCTTGGTTCCTCTGTCCATCTGGCCCTGGAAGTGCTGGTAATGCTGGGTTGACCATTCCCATTCTTTTGTGGGGACAGACTTCTATTGAATGATCACGGGAACCACATACCAGGCATAACCCATTTGCCCTACGGCAATTTTGTCGAGAGTGACCTGGTTTCTGGCAATAGCTACAAAAAGAAAATGGTTGGGTCACTGGAAAGGGGGCTGGTCGAAATGGTCGTCTCATGGTTGGGATTCTTGCTGTTCTGAATGGACCTCCTCTCCCTGTATGTGGAAATGGCCTCTTCAGGGTCTGATTCCTTATCATGTTAGATTTCCCTTTCTCCAGTCCTCGCTCCACCTCTCGAGCTATGGTAAGGAGTTGGGAATAGGTTTTCAGCTGTTGGGGCATTAAGAGGATTTGAATGTCCATTCGCAAACCCTGTTGGAACCTACTCGCCCGCTTTTCTTCATCAGCCACCATATATGGAGCGAAGCGGCTCAGCCTCAAGAACTCAGCGGCATACTCATCCACAGACCGGTTCCACTGCTGAAGTCGGATGAACTGTTCTTCCATTTCTTTCTGAGCGGTGGCAGGGAAAAATCTACTATAGAAGCTTTGGGAGAACTGGTCCCACGAGACAGGTTTCTCCAATCTTGCTTCTTCAGCTAGCCACCAGGTCCTGGCTACATCCTTTAGCTGAATCTTGGCGACCTCCACTTGATTTTCTTTTGGGACCCGGGCTGCGTTCAACAGATCTGTGGTGTCAATCAGCCATTGCTCAGCATCTAGTGGTTTCTCTTCTCCCGTGAATATCACCGGTTTTAACCGCCTGAAGTCTGATACATTCCCCGGCCTTTGTTCCTTGGGAGTTACTAACTCTTGCCGAAGGAGTTCCGTCTGCTGTTGCTGATTTTCCATCATAGTCTGGATAACCCTCAGAATCTCAACATTCTCCCCCGCGGGTCCATTTGATGTTTGCCCGGCGTTGCTACGACCCGTCCTTCTATCCATACTTATGTTGGTAAAAAGGAGACTGGAAACTGGAAAGATGGGAGGATTTTAGGACACAAGAAAAGGAATCAAGAAGGACAAGATAACTTTGTACATTGTAGTTGGCAATGGCAAATTCCATTAATTTACTGCTTGGTTGTACTATAGGTGTGAGAGCCTAGGCTCTGATACCAACCTGTAACGCCCCGGTCCGGAGGGTACGGGGACGTTACTGCAACGTACATACGCAGGTCGGAAATACCCTCACGTATATACGTTAAGCATCAGTACAAGCAAGAATCAGAGTACGACAAGCGTAGTGCCCATTCATATGCCAACACAAGAAATACAATTATACAAGGTTATCACAAGTTGTGACATACTCTTACATATCACATGCATCATATATCACAGCTGAGCACAAAAGTACGATTTACAATATGCTCACGAGTTGAAAGGGGATCCCGCGAGCTCAAAAGGAAGGTCAGGTACAACAGAAACCGAGACTAGTCAACTTGCTCGGCAAGGAAAGCTTGATCTTCCACAGAAGGCTCCACCTCGATCCAAGGTTCGGAACCTGAACATACAAATTCAAGGGAGTCAGGACCTCCCAAACAAGTGAACAGGTTACAGCCGAGCGGCATAAGAAATAAGAGTATGAGAGTCGGTACAATATCATGAATAATCAGCCAGCGAGTAAAGGAAGCACAAAATGTTATAAACGAAAGGCATTGTATAAGCTCAAGTTACGACTTCATGAGATTAGTACTTTGAGGGAATAATCCAAACAAGGAAACCCTCATCTATATACCTTTATCTCATGTCACCGTAATCCAAGCGCATACAACACCCACAGTTAACGTCTTTTATTATTATTATTATTATTATTGCTCGTCTTACCCTGATATCTAGCTATGTGAACTAGCGTCCCAGCACACATAGATCCATATCCAAGTAAAGCAAGGTTGTTATTGGAAACCAGCGGGGGTATCAACGAACTATGTTTACAGTGGGTCCCGTGCATACCCGGGACCACGGCCCAGGATTGTTCCGTTGCTTGGTAACGGAACCCGCCGCAAGGCAAACAGGAGGGACTTATGTATGCCCTTTTCATGATGGTACCAAGAAGGAGGGAGCCAGCACTCCCCTCGGTCGCCTGGAGGCCACAGGTCAGACCGGAAATTTAGTTGCACAACATACCTAATACCACTGTAAACACGAACACATATTGATAGCCGCATGTTTCCCCCGACCCAATGTAAGTTGTCTCATTTTATGGTATATTAAATAATTATCAGATTTCGGGAATGAGCAGGAACATGTCAGGAGTACAGGTATATCAGGAGTACTAGTTCGTACTATCAAGTAATCAAGTTTGTAAATCATGAAGTCCGGTTATCATTCCCGTTATAATGATAATTATAGGAGTCAGGTGTATCATGCCTTGTGTCAATAGATAGCATGATAAGAGGTGATATTCATCAAGTAACATGCCATGAAATAGCAATATCTAATACAGGCCCGAGTATAAGATTCATTACCAAGAAAGTAATTAACCACAGCAAATAACCAAAATTAGTCGGCTAGGGGAAGGCAATTAGTCGACTTATAGAGTAGCTAGTCGACTATAGAGAAGGGGAAGTCGACTAATGGGTTGCGTTTTCAAAGAGTTGCGTTTTCAGGAGAAAAGTTAGTCGACTAGAAGAAGGGGTTAGTCTACTAATGGGTTGCGTTTTCAAAGAGTTGCGTTTTCAGGAGAAAAGTTAGTCGACTAGAAGAAGGGGTTAGTCGACTAATAGGCTGCGTTTCGCAAGACTGCGTTTCACAAGTCCGCGTCTTGTCTCCAGTCCGCGTCTCACAAGTCCGCGTCTCACAAGAGAGTTAGTCGACTGTAGAAAAGGGGTAGTCGACTAATGAAAGCTGCGTTTTCAGAAATAAGGTTGCGTTTCAAGGAAGTTAGTCGACTAGTTGTGGGGTCAAGTCGACTAATGGGTGCAAAACAGAGAACAGATCCTGATGTTTGAGGGCTGTGGTTTGTTGATACTATTACAAGTATGAGAACAATGTCCAAGTTTTGGCGAGTAGAATTACTCGCCTAGAATGCGTCCAAAGTCCAGCGAGAGTGCCAAGTGTAGAAGATGAGTCCTTTGCCAAGTTAATCACCAAAACGATCACCGGAACAATCGCGAACGATTACGGGAAATCTACGGTGATGAAGCTCGGTCCCAAACCAAAAGGAGGGCACCGGCCTAGAATCCTGTCAACGAAGAAGAACACGGACCCAATCCAAAGGAGTGGCCGGTCTCCACAAGAGAAGGCAAAAGGTTGATGGTGCAAGTCCAACTCAATATGGCAAAACGAGATTTTGCAAATGGCGTTGCGGGGAATGAAGCTATAGTCCGCCGGAAAGAGGTTGACGAGGGGGTGAAGATGGTATGCTCGGTGGAGGCTACGGTGGTGCAGGTGGTGGTGGAGATGGTGATGAAGTTTTGTGGAGGTGATGGGTTCTTTTGGTGTCTCTTGGTGAAAGAGGTTGAAGAAGATGGAGTTAGTTGTTTGGAAATGGTGAAGGAGATGGAGGGGAAGAAGGTGGAGGAGTTGGTGGAGTTTGGTGTTGGAATAAAAATGGAGAAGGGGAGGTTTGTGGTGGCCGGCCAAGAGCTTGGTGGTGGTGTGCTTGCTGTTGGAGCTCACAGGAAACAAAGGAGATGAAGAAAGTGAAAGAGAGAGAAGATGGGGATGCATGTATATATAAAGGGGAAAATAATATAATAATAAGCCATCATCACTTTCCCTCCAAAGATTGCTGCGTCCACAATGTCCCAAGGCTGCGTTTAGGCAAATATAGAGCCAAACGCGGGAACTCAAGGCTGCGTCCAGAAGAAAACGCAAAGAGGCTGCGTTTCAGAGAAAAGGACAAAGGCATGGGTGATTTGGACTTGAGTTGAGTCAGCCCATAAGCATTTAATGCAGCATGGAGAGGGTGGCTGCATTAATGATGAACTCAGCTGGTGAAGCTCGCGTTTGAGGAAGGAGAGAGAAAAATGGAAAAAGAGATAAGTGGAAAACTTGAATAAATTCTCGGTATCTGGGAGAATACCGAAAACTCCAGGAATGACCAAAAATTGAAGTATCTCAGAAAGCTATCCAAAAATTCACAAAAATCATAAATATTATGAAATGACTTTTGGTGAAATCGGTTTCCAGAAATTCTATCTCATTTTCAAAATAAAAATCCTGAAATATACTGGGATCGGTGTTTACACCGGGTAGTGCTGAATTTTCGATAAAATCTGAAAATTCTCAGAAAATGCCCAAAGGAAGAAAACATAATTCTAAGAAGGAATGTGAAAGCAGAATCCGGAAGTTTGGTTCCAATAGCAAATTAAAATTCCTGGAATCAACCAGTGATACTGGCCGACACCGGTTTTGAAGATCTACAATTTAATTCCGAAAAATTCCAGAAAATCATGAAAAATCTAGAATATTAAAAAATAATATTTGAAACTAAAATTAGTCAAATCTGAATACCAAACAGATCAAATCATGCAGTACTGCTATATGAGTAAGTATTTAAATAGCAGAAAATAAAATAAAATAAAATAAAATAAAATAAAATAAAATAATAATAATAAAATGCACCAAAAAATCAGGATACGTAACTGTGCACGTATACCGAGGATGGGGTGTTACAACCTTCAGCTCCGCCTCCTGCATGGAGCAGCTCCTGGTCCACTGCGCCCACGCTGTGGACCGCAACGACGCCACTCTCGCCCACCAGATCCTGTGGGTCCTCAACACCATCGCTCCCCCCGATGGCGACTCCACCCAGCGCCTCACCTCAGCCTTCCTCCGCTCCCTCGTCGCCCGGGCCTCCGCCTCCTGCGGCCTCCAGCTTCTCTCCCCTGACCCCACCGCCGACCTTCCCCTCCTCCACCGCTTCTCCCCCCTCGACCTCGCCTCCTTCGTCGACCTCACCCCCTACCACCGCTTCGGTTACACCGCCGCCAACGCCGCCATAGCCGCCGCCGCCGAGGGCTTCCCCCTCCTCCACATCGTCGACCTCTCCACCACCCACTGCATGCAGATCCCCACCCTCATCGACGCCCTCGCCGCCCGCCCCCAGGGCCCCCCTTTCATCAAGCTCACCGTCCCAACCCCGGACTCCGCCGGCGGCGGCTGCCTCCTCATCCCACCGCTCGCCGATTTCTCCTACGACGAGCTGGTCGCCAGGCTGGTCAACTTCGCCCGGTCACGCAACGTCGGCATGGAGTTCAGGGTCGTACCCTCGAACCCTGCCGACGGGTTTGAAACCCTAACACAGCAACTGAGACTGCAAAAGCTTGTTTCTGAAGGCGTCAGAGAGGCCCTCATTGTCAACTGCCAGATGATGCTGCGCTACATTCCCGAGGAGACCGTAACTGATCAAATGATCAGTAGTAGTCCTATATCATCCCTTAGATCTATGTTTTTAAGGAATATGCGGAGTCTGGAGCCGAATCTGGTAACGGTGGTGGACGAGGACGTTGACTTCACTTGTAATGATGTCGTTGGTAGACTGAGGGCGGCGTTCAACTACCTGTGGATACCATACGACGCGGTGGACACGTTCTTGCCGCGGGGGAGCGAGAGGAGGAGGTGGTACGAGGCGGAGATAGGGTGGAAGATTGAGAACCTGATAGCGTGTGAGGGGTTGGGGAGGGTGGAGAGGGGGGAGGGGAGGGGGAGGTGGGCGGGGAGGATGAGGGAGGCGGGCTTCCAGGGGGTGGGGTTCGGGGAGGAAGCGGCCGGCGAGGTGAAGGGGATGCTGGACGAGCACGCGGCGGGGTGGGGGTTGAAGAAGGAGGAGGAGGTGGATTTGGTACTCACTTGGAAGGGGCACAATGTGGTGTTTGCATCAGCTTGGGTGCCTTCATGATGATGATTGGCGATGGTGATGAGAGTTGGGATGAGGACTGCGAGCTAGCTGCGTTGTAAGTGTAAGTGGTTTTCATGAATTTCATGGATAAAGCCTAAAAGGTTAATTTTGATTTCTAAGATGATCAATTTTCTGATTTCCTATTTTGTGTTTCAGTCGTGGGATTCTCTCCCCCGTCTGCAAAGACGGTAATTTGATTTTAAATCTGAGACTTCTCATAACTCAATTTCACACCTTTGCTTACTAAGCAAAGGCTCGATTTCTCTCTCTTTCTCCCGTCAAGATTTGGATCCTCTCGTCACTAGATATCTAGGTGCAAATTCCTTGAGGTTCGAATTAGCACTTTTCCCATCAAGAGTTTGTTAATACCTTAGATTCAAAGGAAAGAAATTAAGAAATTCTTTCTTTGCTTTTGCCATCATGAGACCCACAGCTGGTAACTGAACATTGAGAGTTCAACATAAGATCATAGCGAGTTAGGTTCTATATGATAGGATCCATTTGATCAGCCAACGGTTATCTATTTTCATTGTTAAACTGTTTGACAATATGAAAAATCAATGTGCTCTTTCGTCTCTATAGATACAGTAGAGTGTTAGAGGTCTTTGGTATCTCTTTCCAGTCAAGAATTAGGCCTCACAATTACTAGCCAATATGCTTTTCAGTCGTATCATTCATCCTTCATGGTTCGATATTCATATAATGTGCAGTGGTAGCATTCGGAAAAGAATATATAGGTTTAATGTTATAAGTACATCTGATTTAACTAAATATTAAGTTAACAATATCTAGGATTAATTCTTGTGATATTGCATGCAAACCCTTCTTTAATTCATCTAAGTTAACTAAATATTAAGTTAACAATATACTAGGATTATTTCAAGGCCTAGGGAGAAATTGTTTTGATAACATTTTTCGGTGTCTATTGAGGGTGATATGTTGTTCGTTATTATGGTTTTCAGCGTTATTTCACATAAACTATTGTTCATTAACTTTTGGAGAGGAAATATTATCCTCTGAGTTTCTTGCATGCCTCATAATTTGTTTTTCTATAATGTACTAAAACCCTAGATTTTGCTATCATTATATTATTTTTGTTTCTTTTTGTGAAGCCCTAGATTTCCTTCTGCTCATCCTTCCGAAAGGTTAATTACACTTACGAATCAAATAGAAATCATATTTTCAAAAGGATGCCATTGCCAAAGGAAAGGATTAACTGTTAACGTTTTTCTCAAAAAATAAAAATAAAAACTTGAGGGTTAACTGTTAAGAGAGGTGTACTGTTGCATTAACACACACACACACACACACACAGAGAGAGAGAGAGAGAGAGAGAGAGAGAGAGAGAGAGAGAGAGAGAGAGCACCAGTATTTGTGAATTACAAAATTTTATATAGCAACTAAATTTGCTTACTACAGGAAAGAAGAGCAAGGAAATGATCCCTAACTCCAGTTAATGAATGCTAAGAATTTTGAGGGGAATGAAAAAAATCCGTTGAAATGTACTCTACTGAAAGAATTCTTTAATAGACATATATACTAGCATATATGGAATTTTTAATGAGAATCATACATGTTGATATAGTTCTCCTTTATATATCTTTCCAAATGTAAAATCAATGAAAGATGGTTGTGAAGAACACCTTGATGTAGGAAACCAAGGCAGCAACAATAGGAGATAAAGGTTCAACAACAGACCAGACGCAGTTCTCGGTCGACCGCCTGGTCGACCGACAGAAGATCAAGTTTTGACTGCGGTTGACCGCCTGATCGACCGGTCATACATAATTGCTAATAGCAGACCACCTGATCGACCAGCCAAACAACAGATAGTTGAATTTTATATTCGATCGACTGACTAGTCGACCGACATAAGTGAAGAAAGGTCGACCAGCCTTTGACCGACACTTGTGTTTCAGCGTATCTGCAGAATTGGATTTTCAGTTTGACTTCCAGTTGGATTCTTGAAGAGACAAGGATTTCTGAAGACTTCTTTAATTAGGAAACCTAAAAAAATATTTTTAGTTTGTTTTTATTTTATTCTCTTAGGATTAGAATTAGTTTTCCTAAATGGACTAAGACTCTTTTATTTTATTTTATTTTTGCTTTCTTTTAGGAGTAGGTTATTGTTTTCTGATAAGAGTAGTATTCTTCTTATAAGCCTATAAAAGATCGTTATACGTTTGTATCTTTTGTTCAACTTTGAGATAGAAATTCAGTTTCCTCTTTAAATTACTCGGGATTCGAGTTGTTATCTTTTTGCTCGTGGATTCGAGTGCTGTGTTCATGAATTCAAGTATATTTTCTGCCTGAAAGATCCCTTAAGGGTTTGTTGGAATTAGAACGAGATCTAACCGGCGTCGTTCGTTTCACAGTCTGCGTCAAGTGGTATCAAAGCTTCGACAACTTCCTGACGATGGCAGGAGACGACGATGAATTGCAAAGCTTTTTTTGAAAAGAGGGGCACTATTGAAGAGAGGGTCAGCTCTTCAAACAAACTTGGACATTGTAGTCCAATAACTCAAGAAATTATCCCTCAAGATTCATGATCAAGGTCTAACCGATAGTACGTACTAAAGTGGACATGATCGTCAATCAAATCAACCACCACCACAACAACCACCACCACAACATCCTCCACTACAACAACCATCATTACTATATATCCTTACAACCATCAATAAATCTACAACTTGTGTTGTTTAAAGACTCCAGTGCGACCAAAAGACCCCCGACACTGTGCAGAGTTGTCAAAGCTTCTACTCAAGGTGTTCGGTCAAAAACAAGGTGTGTAATCTCATCATCGATAATGAAAGTTGCGAGAACATCGTTTCTAATACCCTGGTGGACTACTTGAAGCTAGAGACTGAATAACACCCTCACCCTTATACTATTGAGTGAATCAAGAAAGGCCTATACATCAAGGTAAAGAAATTTTGTCATGTCCCTATTCCCATACTTACTTTTGGGGAGACCATGGAAACATGATGTTGATTCTACCCATAGAGGTAAAGAGAATATCCATGTGCTTCCTTGGAAGGGTAAAAGAGTTGTCATGAGACCATTCCGCATGCTCCAAAGCCTACAAAAGAAGAAGAGCATAAATTCATATGCAATCGAGGCGAATCTTCAGTGAACTCGAAGGAAACAAAGCAAGGATTTGCTTTATTAGTCAAGTAAAAAGTTGTTCCACCTGCTGAACTTCATGAGAAGATGAAATCATTGTTGGGAGAGTTGACAAGATTTTGAAAGAATTACCACCCATGAGAGATACTCAGCATCATAGTACATCTATTCTTCATGATTTTGAAGATCCTTTCATGCGGAAGGAGTTTACTAAAGATGATATCATTCATCGTTCGATTGATTGGAACTCGAGGAGGAGTTCTTTTGAAGAGGAAGAGACTGATGTAGGAAGTCAAGGCAGCAACAGTAGGAGTTCAAGGTTCAACAGCCAACCAGACACAGTTCTCGATCAGTCGCCCGGTCGACCGACAGAAGATCAAGTTTTGACTGCGGTCGACTGCCCAGTCGACCGACAGAAGATCAAGTTTTGACTGCGGTCGACCGCCCGTCGACTGGCTATACAGAATTGCTAACAGTCGACCGGCCAAACAATAAAGAGTTGAATTTTACAGTCGGTGGCATAAGTGAAAAGCGATCGACTGGCCTTCGACTGACGCTCGCGTTTCAACGTATCTGCAGAATTGAATTTTCAAATTGACTTCCAGTTGGATTCCCGAAGGGATAAGGAGATCTGAAGACTTATTTAATTAGAAAACCTAAAGAAATTCTTTTACTTTATTTTTATTTTATTATCTTAGAATTAGAAGTATTTTTCTAAATAGATTAGGATACTTTTAATTTTTTTTTTGCTTTCTTTAGGAATATGTTATAGTTTTCTAGTAGGAGTAGTATTCTTCTTGTAAGCCTATAAAAGTCCGTTGTATTTTTGTAACTTTTATTCAAGTTTGAGATATAGAAATTCAGTTTCCTCTTTAAATTGCCCATGGATTCGAGTTGTTATCTTTTGCTCATGGATTCGAGTATTGTGCCTGTTGATTTGATTATGTTCCCTACCTAAAAGATCCTTTCAGGATTCGTTAGTGCTAGAATAAGATCTAGCCGAGGTCGTTCGCTTTCAAGTCTGTTGTTTCCTCGGAAAAATTGAAGGTATGTAAATCTTTATTTGATTGTAAAGAAAATTACAGCGAATCAATAATCTGATTACAAAAGAAGGAACAATGGTTGATCTCCTCTTTCTTTAATGAAGGGGTTCTTGATGTAGCGGTGGAGAGTGATTCTTATTTTCCATTGACGAGCTGAACCGAAAACTTGATCTTTGGATCTTTTTGCTCTCGTTGGAAGTACACTGGTAAAGTATAAAAACTTAATTAGTGGATAAAATCTCAAAGATATTATAGAACTTGAACTCACTAAGTTTATAAAGAGTGTTCTCTTTCAGCAGTCTTGTGCTCAAGTTTCAGCCTTCTGTAGTTATCCAGTTTCAAGTATTAAGCATCAAGTGTGCCTTTTTGGGGATTCTCCTCCTCTACCTTATGGCTTCTTGGGTCCTCCTCCAGAACTCTCCCTTTTCCCTAGTTATTCATAGTTATTTATAAAGAATTCTGGGTATAACCAACCCTTTAAATCTCTCCATAATGGGAGTGATGTAACCAACCCCTTGAATTTCTCTATAATGGAAAGTTATTCCCCATTATGTGGAGAGAAAATGGGGTGTAACTGACTAAGTTCGCGACTATCAGTTACAGCAGAAATGCGAGTCTCGCACTGGATGCAAACCTCACTCTGATGTTGAGACGCAGAGCTCACAGGCTCGCGTCTGTGTTGGAACGTGAAGCTCACAGGCTTGCATTGAAGTTGAAATGTGAAGCTATGTAGGCTTGCGTTTTGATGTTGAAACACAACCCTAAGATCTAAATATTGAAGAGCAGCACGACTATCACATGTGGCACAAAACGCGATCCTCCCATCGTGTTGTTGATGAAGTCTACGTTTGAGGTTGGAACGCGACTCTAGTTGAGAATTGCGTTTGCAATTGGACGCGAGGTCAGTGTTTGCAGTTGCATGTTGAATAGGCTGAGGTTCGCGTTTGAGTAGAGGTCGCGTCTGAGTAGAGGTCCGCGTCTGAGGTTAGAACGCGACCTCCGCATTTGACAAGGGACACGAGATTCGCGTTTGGATTGAAACGTGACCCTTACTTTTAGCACGAGGCCTACATCTGAGCTTTAGTCTTCAGTAATTTTTAGACAGCTTACAGTACCCCCTCCAATGTTTTTGAAACTCCGCGGTTGACTAGGATGGATTTCAGAATACTTTGGACATCATATTCATTTGGACTCCCATAATTGGATTGGCAATCTTTTAAGATATCTTGAACTTGATCTTGTCTGGATTCCAGTCTTCATGAGTGTACTGTTGAACTGCTTGAAGCCTCCAGGAAAGATCATTATAAGTATCAAGATACATAGTTTAGAACTTACCTGAGCTCGATTTGGTTGTCGGTGTAATGTTGAACCGGTAGAGTTGTCAATTACCTTTGCCATTGTATTATTGAACTGATTACAGAAGCAGAGACATACTCTTTATATTAGGAGGGAGAACGCAGCTCTAATTGATGTAGATGCGAATGTCGCGTTGGAGACGTCTGTCATTGGACGCAGATGTCATGACCTTCATTTGCATATTGAAGACGCGGATATCCTTTTGACCCGACTGTCACATTGAAGAGTTCTAGACGCGGATGCCGTCTTGACGCGACTGTTGTGTTGGAGAATTCTGGTCATGGATGTCGCTTAAACGTGAACGTCGTGTTTGCAGCTTGTTTTGCTTTTGAATCATGTCTGTTTTGTTGGAAAATCAGACAGACTAAAGTAAAGAATTTTAATTGCCAAAGGTGTGATATTAACTTAGCAATTGAAAATTGAGTAACTCCACTAGGGAAGTAAAGTTAGAGAGACGTGATTTTAACCTGGGAACTCATTTTCGCTGAAAAATCGAGATGATTTACTATTAGAGTGTAGTGTTTAACAATAACAGAGATATGCCAGGGTATAATATTAACTTAGCATTGAAATGAGTGATAGAGGTATAATATCAACTTAGCACTGATTTGAATTTGCATTGGAGCAAATTTGAATTGTCATAGATATAATATTAAATTTGACAAGGATTTTATTGCGATATGAGCAATTTTGGTCAGAGGTGTGATATTAACTTGATCGAGACATGTAATGTGGTAGGATCAATTTTGGTGGACTTGTCATTTTATTGAAGAGAATTGACAAGTTAAAATTTTATCCGCTGGATAAATTGAGGAAAATCATTGTTAATAGTATAATGTTAGCTTAACAGTGAGGTATGACAGAGGTGTGATGTTAACTTGACAGGGATTGAATCCATGATTTGAACGAACTTTATGGACTTGTTATTCTATTGATGAGAATAACAAGTGGGTTTGATCCACTGGGAATTTATGGAGATTTTTACCCTTAATAATTGATGTTAACGTGACGGATTTGGATTTGCAGTTTGAGCAAATTGAATTGTCAAAGGTCTGATATTAACTTAATAAGAATGTGTGCTAGAGGTGTGATATTAACTTAGCACTATAAAGGTCTCAGTTTCGTTAAGAAAACTGAGAATATCACTGTCAAAGGTATAGTATTTAACTTAATAGTGAAATGAATGTTAGAGGTGTGATGTTAATTTAGCGTTGAAAGTCTCATTTTCATTGAGAAAATCGAGAAGAGTGTTATCAGAGGTGTGATATTAACTTGACAGAGATTTGTTGACTATTAGAGGTGTAATGTTTAACTTAATAGTGATGTGTTCCAGAGGTGATTTTTAACTTAGCACTGGAAAGGTGTAGTTTTAACCATAAGTTCTCGTTCTACTAAAGAAACCAAGAAAATTATTGTTAACGGTGCAGTATTAACGTAACAGTAATGCATCTTGTAATTTGAGTAAGGTTGGTCAGCGGTGTAGTGTTTAACCTGACGGGCAAATTTTGCGATTTGAGCAATGTTGAGTGGACTTGTCATTATATTGAAGAGAAAAATAAGTAAGATTTGATCCATTAGGGATACATTAGAGTCTTATTGTCAGAGGTATAATGTTAGCATGACCAATGCTCCACTGGAGATTGCGATTTGCGCAATTTAAGTGGACCTGTCATTCTATTAGAGAAAATGGCAAGTGTGTTTGAACTTGTTGGGGATCGGTTGAAGTCTTACCATCGAGGTGTAGTATTAATGTGGACTCTGTTAGGGATTAGGAAATGACTTGTCAGAGGTGTGATGTTAACTTGACAAGGGTTCGTTTACCGTTAGAGGTATGATTTTGAACAGACAGTATTTTTAGTGGACTTGTCATTTTATAGGAGAGAACGACAAGTGAGGTTTGATCCACTGGGGATATGAAAGTTTTACTGTCAGAGGTATAATGTTAAGGTGACAGGTTCGATCTGTAATCATTTCACTAGGAAACAAATATAACTTTTTGTGGTCCTACTATTCCATGGAAGGGAATTGGTAGGGGATTTTAGAGGGAAAGTTGGAATTAGGTCCCGTAGGATTTTTTAGCAAATCCTTAACTATCAACGGATTTGGTATACCTTTACCAACTACCGTTTGAATTAGGCTAGCCATGCTATTTCTCTCATCAGATGACTTATCGAGGAATTTTCATTGGGCTTAAAGGCCAACTTTTTTTCTCTATCCTTAGCTGTTAGAGGCGTTGGATTGTTGTTCCACAGATAACTTCTAAAATTCTACTCGGGATTAAAGACGTATTAACTCCATGGAGAATTGATAGAGAAATTACTGTTCCCTGTAAGTATTTATGTGATCAGAGGTGTGATATTAACTTGATCATGGATAGTACCTTTTGTTTGGAGTACTTCCAGGGGGTTTTTTATTCCATAAGAATGACAAACACAAATAGTCTTTGATATTATATTGATGGAATGGTTTAGATTGTTCAGTGGTAACTGTTAAATGTGACAGTCATAGAAGTCGGATCAACTCATTGCCTAGTAGATTCAATGCTACATGCTCTTGTAATCTTCCTGGCGTACTCTTGCAACTATGTCTTCTGCTCATTCACCTTATAAGACTAGTTGCTTCCAGGTGCGACTTTGAGCTACTCCTATTTGATTAGGAGTGTGGTTTGCAAATTGTGGCAGCAAATCTCTACCAGTGTATTCTGTGTCATGTCAATTGGATATCAGAGCATCATACTCCTAAATCTCTCCACAAATGCTTTGATTGCTTTCTTTTGCTTTGTAGTAAGGAGAGTTCACACGGATACTTCTGTGTCATCTTCGAAGAATCACGCCAGGAAAAGTTCGCACCCATTTCTCGATAGAGTCGGCATGAAGCTTCATGAATCTTTCAAAGGCAACCCCCTTGAGGGTGCCAATGAATAAACGAGTCATGATGGCATCGTTTGATGCTACATTCCCTGTTTAGAATTTGAAGTAGTATATATGTTGGTTCAGCGAACCTTTGACGTCGAAGGCGTGCAGATTCGGTACCTTGAACCTGGGATGATAAGGTGCTGAATCCACTCGACTGGGTATTGTCTGAACATCCCCACTTCTTGAAGATTGCTTCGATTTGAGATAGCCTCCAGGCGTTTCTCAAGCTCATTTATCTTCTTGGCATGATTATCTCATGAATTCTCTGGTTCTTTGGAAGAAGAGAACTCAAGATTTTCATATCCAAAGTTGTTCTCATTGCCATCAGAATGTTTGGAGGTAGGGTTTTCATCCTCCTTCTCTTTACCCTTATTTTTGCGGGAAGAAGCTTTAGTCTTTAGACTTTTCATCTTCTTCGACTTTTTAAGCAAAAGAGCTATCATCTTCTTGAGATCATTGATAGACTCTTGTTGGGCTTGAAGTATCTCGTGCTGCGCCTATTATACTCGAGCTTACTCCTCAAATTTCTTGGCTATCTCTTCTAGAATATCAGTCAAATATGCGAAGGCTTTTGTCTCCACATAAGAGTTAGATGAATGGGATCCCATGATGGCAGAGTGCTCATCGTCTGCTTCAATCCCTCTAGCTAGCGAGTTGTAGTAGATTAGGGCAATTGCTCCAGTTCGGATCCGAGTGTGTAGGTATATTTTCTCAGGCTCGATCAGTATTTCTTTCAAGCCGAGGAATATTCAGTATCTGACTCCTCAGAACTAAAGACAAGTTGCTTCCCTTTCGACTTGCTTGGTGTGGTGCATGGACCCACTATGTTGGAAGTCACCTTCGGGTACTCAGCGTTAGAGAATGACTTCTTCTTACGAGATTGTCACCTCTTGACAGAGTTTGAGTTTGAAGCCTTTGACAATAGGCTAAAAACTAACGGCTTACTCATCTGACAGTTACAGTGACAATCAGGAAGCACCGTTGAGATGAGTTGCTCGCAATGGCACTGAGGAGCGATTTGATGAGCACTCTTCTTTCTCTCCAAGTAGTCCCTCAGATCTGTTGCAAGGGTATCTGAAGAACTAGCCTCAAACTCATGAGGGTGAGGGCTTACCAATTCGCATTTGAACTTGGAATCTGGGGGTTGGACGCGAACCTCGCATTTCTGAAGTGATTTACGAAGGTCACATTTTGGCGCGGTGTCCTGCTGAACGCGGGTCTCGCGCTTCCGAAGAGAAACGCGAAGATCGCATTTTGACACTGTCCGCAACTGAACGCGACTCTTGCGTTTTAGAATTGAAACTCGAAGGTCGTGTTTTGGCGCGGCCTTAGGCTTAACACGGGTCTCGCATTCTCGAAGTGACATGCAGATCTCGCGTTTTGTCACAGCTTGAGACCGGACGTGAAATTCGCATTTTGGAGCTAAAACGCGCAGCTCGTGAATGCGAGCATCACGTTTTGTTGCAGAAATGTGGGGTTGAATGCGAGCTCACGTTTGATGCCAACATCACTGTCTTCAGCCTCTGTTTGTTGATAGCGAGCTTGATGTCTTTGTCCATGATTAACAATCCGCTTGGTTCGCAGGAGTTGTTGCGAACCTCTACAAACTGAGTTTACTGAGCCTTAGGAGGAGTTTGGCGATGAGAATCGCCTCCGCCAATTTGTTGGCCATGAGCCAAGACATTGGTTTTTCGGGTCTCTTCAGAGACGTTGTCACAAGTCATGTTCGCTCCAGGGGAGGTTATCAGACCCTCAAGAGAGGTTCGAGCCACTGGCATTGTCAAAAAGCATATGGTTTTCTCTATGAGAAGTCTCCGAAGAGACTTGAGAGCGAGTCTTGCTTGAGACTTTGGGGCTAATGGAGCCTGAGGAGAGAACCTCTTTGAACTTCTTTTGGTCGAACTCGACGACGAGCGATTCGACCGCTGATCCGAGAAGCTTGAGGTCGGGTTGCGCTACGACCTTCTTATTAGTGGAGAAAATAGTCCCCAGCGGATCACTATTTTTGTTTCCTCGAAAAAATTGAAGACGTGTAAAATCTTTATTTGATTGTAAATCAAATTACTGTAGATTAATAATCCGATTACAAAAGAGGGAAGAATGGTTGAATCTCCCCTTTCTTTAATGTTGGATTCTTGATATAGCGGTGGAAAGTGATTTTTATTCTCCACTGACAAGCTGAACCGAAAGCTTGATCTTTGGATCTTCTTGCTCTCGTTAGAAGCTCACTGGTAAAATATAAAAACTTAATCAGTGGCTAAAATCTCAAAAAGATTATGAAACATGAACTCAGTAAGTTTATAAAGAGTATTCTCTTTCAACAGTCTTGTGCGCAAGTTTCAGCTTTCTGTAGTTATCCAGTTTCAAATATTAGGTATCAAGTGTGCCTTTTTAGGGATTCTCCTCCTATGACCTATGACTTCTTGGGTCCCTCCTCCACACTCCCCCTTTCCCCCTAGCTATTCATATCTATTTATAAAGAATTATGGGGTGTAACCAACCCCTTAAATCTCTCCATAAAAGGAGGGGTGTAACCAACCCATTGAATCTCTCCATAATAGAAAGTTTTTCCCATTATGTGGAGAGAAAATGGGGTGTAACTGACCAAGTTTACGGTTGTCAGTTATAGCAGAAACATGGGTCTCGCGCTGGACGCGGACCTTACTCTGATATTGAGACGCGGAGCTCACAGGGTCATGTCTGTGTTGAAATGCGGAGTTCACAGGCTCGCGTCTGTGTTGAAACGCAGAGCTCACATGCTTGAATTGAAGTTGAAATGTAAAGATACGCAAGCTTACGTTTTGATGTTGAAATGTAACCCTGAGGTCCGCGTATTGAAAAGCAGCACGACTATCGCATTTGGCACAGAACGCGATCCTCGCATCTTGTTGTTGATGAAATCCGCGTTTGAGATTGGAATGCGACTCTGGTTGAGATCCGCATTTGCGATTGGACGCGACGTCCGCGTTTGTAGTTGGACGCTGGATAGGTTGAGGTCCGCATCTGAGTTGAAGTTCGCGTCTGAGGTTGGAATGCGACCTTCGCATTTGACAAAGGACACGAGGTCCGCATTTGGGTTGAAATGCAACTCACGTTTGGCATGAGACCTGCGTCTAAGGCTTAATCTTCAGTAATTTTTAGACAACCTACATCTACGTCACACCTTGTACCTTTGAAAGTTCATTTTTCTTTCTTTCTTCCTCCCTTTTTCATAGAATAAGTTTTTTTCCCCAGAAGCTGAGGATCATGCATAGGACAACAATCTGGATAGGTTTAAGATTAGATTTTTACCTTTAGAATACTAGTATACATATTGAGTACGTGCTATGCACATTATGGAAAGACTAAAAAAATTAGGGTCTTCAAGATCTAGATCCCTAGCCGATCTCTTACTTTGATATTGGTTCCCAGCAATATCATATTTAGATATTAGAAAAAAAAAAAAAACATTTGAGCAATGGAAACGAATAAAACGAAGGGAAAAAAGAAGGTAAGAAGGTTATTAAGTAATCTGAATCGACAGTTTGACACAGATAATGAAAGAAAAGGTAGTAAAGTAAAAATTCTAACATAAGTGATAGAATATTTCTTACTTTTAGATAATTTTTTTAACTAGAGGGACTTGTAACAAATAAGCGATAAATTGTGGTGGGCTAATTTTCAAATATAATATGATCAAAGACTAATATCCAAATAAGTTTGTTAAGGATCTAGATCCTAAAAACACAAAAAGTTAATAGTGAAATATAATTATACACTTATGCTATTAATATTATCGAATAATCATAGCTATTTTGTATGAATATATATTGTTTTTTTTTAAAAAAGAAAAACGTTGTGATTTATCAATGCGACAAGCTAGCTAGTGGGTAAAGTGATATAACATTAATGCCTACATAAATTTAAGAATGAAATATCACATATAAAAGAGATAAAGATATTATAAATTGTTAGCTATTATGTGCTTATATAAAAAATATATAAGAAAGATAATTGAGAACATTATAGCTCTAAGAGAATTTTTCTCAAAATATCATAAGTTCTGCTATATATGTTATGTTAAGTTGCATACATTTTATTTAGAGGTACAGTCTGTTGATTTGGTATTTACTTATTTTCAATAGTAGTATAAATAATATAGGAATATTTTTTAAAAATTTTAAAAAATTGATAAGATTTTCTCGAAACTTAATTAAACATATAACAATTTTATCTTAATTTTCTTCATTTAGCTATGAGATTTTTTCAAAAAAAATTACTTTATTCATTTGTACTGAAAATCTTTAGCACTTTCTATTATTTTCTATTTTGCATAAAATTATTTGAATATTTTAGATTCATCTAGGGGATTTCGCTATAACTCCTACATCAGACCGTAATTAGAAAAAAAACTCAACTTCATAATTTAATTCGCTACCACCATCTCATTTTTAAACCAACCAGGTGTGTCCATGTATCAAGCGCAGAAGCGCTCTTCAGCGGTGAAAGACGCAAATGCCCCACAGTAATCACTTATCAAAAAGTAGACCACTTCGAAAATACGAACTGCTGGTATATAGAGGACTGCGATCATGATCACAATTCTCACAAAAATGTCCTATTTTTGAGTCTTTATTAGAACTGCGACTATAAATATTGTCCTTAAAAAATGCAATGTTTATTAGTCTTTATATGATTACGATCATGATCACAGTCCTCTTTATTAGGACTGCGATTATGATCACAGTCCTCACAAAAATGCCTTTTTTAGTTGTTATTAAGACTGAAATCATGATTGCAGTCCTCATAAAAACACAATTCCCAACCTATATTGAAACTACGACAATGATCGCAGTCCTTACAAAATACCCTAATTTTTAATTAATAAAAAGAGTGTGATCATAGTCGCAGTCTTCTAATAAAGAACTACGATCATCCTAATTTTTAATTAATAAAAGGAGTGTGACCATAGCGCAGTCTTCTAATAAAAGACTGCGACCATATTCACAGTCTTCACAAAGTCTCAGTCCACAGATCAGCTTTGACATCATCAACAGACCCCCGTTCATCGACATTGAATGATGCCCAATACTTTTCAGATATAAAAATCATATCGATCATAAACACAAATAAAACTCACTGCGAACACGAATAAACGAGATCTGCAAAAAGTTGACCCCAAAAAAATTGGTTTGGGGACTCGGGGCTTAAGACCCCGGGAGGAGGGCTCCCCACCTTATTCTGTAATACCCCGTTCCCGGAATACGTACTTAGTTGCGTATTCAGATTTTCGATCGTATTTTTTCGACTTGTTTCCTGTATTTATGCTGTTTTATGAATTTCTTATATGATTGTTTTGTCTTGGATTTGGATTCGTGGACTCGGAGTCAGCCCTAGTCTGAACCGAGGGCCCGATCATAGTATATTCTTCGATCTAGTCTTTCTGATATGTAGATTTGACCGATTTCAGTTTTAAACGTTATTTTCCAATATATTAGGTTTTCCATGATTTCCTAGATTTTTCTGGAGTTAAAATGAATTTCTTCAAAAACCGGTGTCGGCCAGTGCCGCTGACCGATTCCTGGATTTTTAATTCTCAAATTGTTTGGAATTTCATGATGATCCTTTAGACATAATTACTTAGAATCATATTTCTTATTTACATTCTTTTTCTGAGAATTTTATGATTTTATGAAAATTCTTTCGGAGTCGGTAGGTAGCTGATTCCAGGATTTTTAGTTTCAAAACTATAAAGTATTTCTTCAAACGGATTTCACTATTGGTCTTTATATATTATTATTGATTTTTGATAATTATTTCGAGTCGATCCGAGATACTTGAATTTCGGACGATTCCGGCATTTTCCGAATTGATTTCCACATCTTTGACTTTAACCCGGGTATCTGTCTATTCAGCAGTTTCATTTTGGGTCCAAGAGAAAATATCTCTTTATCATTTCATTTCTTCCCTTTTCCTATTCCTTTCCTCCCTCCACAAATCAAAGCTTTTCCAAAATCCCAATTTTCCAATTTCCCACCTTCTCCAATTTCCACCTCATTTCCCACTCACTTTCCATCTAATCCCACTCATTCTCTCTCTCTCCCATAGCCGGCCAAGTGGCCAGGTGAGGGACACCTCACCCCCTCCCCTTTTTGCAAAAACCCCCATCACATCTACCTTATTTCACCCCTTTACAAAATCCCAATCATATATATAATTTCCCTTTACACTTCACTCCATTTTCTTCCTCACTTCACTAAAAGAGAAATCCTCTTCACCAAGATCCCTCCTCCCTCTCAAGACTTCAAGGGCTTCATCTAGGGCATCGTCAAGACTTCATCTTCAACCTCCAACTCCCAAAGCAACACCAAGATCACCTTCTCCATCTCAAGCAACAACAAATTGTGGATTGAAGCCATCATCTCCTCCTTGGATCAAGCTCCAATTAAACCATCCAAGTGAGTATCTTTACTCACCAAGACTTGATCACTTCCTATTGTACTTATACCTTCATATCTTGTACACACATAACATAAAAATCACATTTTTAGGCCATCAAACCCAAACCCTAGATTCAGTTCTGTACTCTGCTCACGACCACGATTAGTCGACTTAACCTAGGAGCTAGTCGACTAGAACACTTAGCTGAAACTCAACTTTGCTGGAAAACACAGTTTTAGTCGACTAGTCCCTATTACCAGTCGACTAGATATCCTGTTAGTCGACTACTAGAATTCCTCTAGTCGACTCCTGAAACAAGCTCAACTCTCTGTATCTCAAACTTAGTCGACTTAGGTATCCATTAGTCGACTTGTAGTTCCCTGTTAGTCGACTACCCTTTTTACCTAGTCGACTAATTCTTCCTGAAACAGAAACCCAAACTCTCTGGAACATATTATTAGTCGACCACCCTATTTCCTAGTCGACTAACCCTTCTATTAGTCGACTACTATCCCAACCTAGTCGACTAACTTGTGACTGTCTGGTATTGTGATTTCCTTCTTGACTATGTATCTCACCCTTGATACATGTACTATATATTATTCCTACTTATACTTCATAGCTTGTACTTTATGATCCATTAATTGGTGTATATCATCTCTTGTCACTTCATATTCCCAGGTTTATGTATTGCCATGCAACTGCTTGTTTCATTCTTATACTTGTACCTCGCTGTGATATTATTGCTTCTTTATTTTATACCATGCGTGGCAGACCCTTCGAGGTCGTTGAACTCTTCGTTGCTTCTATGTTTCCTCTTGCCTTGTCATAATTCAGACTTGTCAGTTATCTATTTCCTTTTAACACATGTATATCACATGACACCTAATATGTTATCACCTGACCAACTGACATGCCACTACCTTGTTAGACCCTCTTGTTAGGTCATGAGTGACCCGGCCAATTATTAATTCTTCGTTATGTTTTATTGCTTGTTATATATTACCACCTTGTCATGCTATCTCTTAAACCAAGCATGATACACTTGACTTTATGATTGTCGTGTTTACGGGAACCCTGCCTTGTTTTATGGAACTAAGTGCCACACCATACTCGGTGGGGGCCTATTGTAATACCCCGTTCCCGGAATACGTACTTAGTTGCGTATTCAGATTTTCGATCGTATTTTTTCGACTTGTTTCCTGTATTTATGTTGTTTTATGAATTTCTTATATGATTGTTTTGTCTTGGATTTGGATTCGTGGACTCGGAGTCAGCCCTAGTCTGAACCGAGGGCCCGATCATAGTATATTCTTCGATCTAGTCTTTCTGATATGTAGATTTGACCGATTTCAGTTTTAAACGTTATTTTCCAATATATTAGGTTTTCCATGATTTCCTAGATTTTTCTGGAGTTAAAATGAATTTCTTCAAAAACCGGTGTCGGCCAGTGCCGCTGACCGATTCCTGGATTTTTAATTCTCAAATTGTTGGAATTTCATGATGATCCTTTAGACATAATTACTTAGAATCATATTTCTTATTTACATTCTTTTTCTGAGAATTTTATGATTTTATGAAAATTCTTTCGGAGTCGGTAGGTAGCTGATTCCAGGATTTTTAGTTTCAAAACTATAAAGTATTTCTTCAAACGGATTTCACTATTGGTCTTTATATATTATTATTGATTTTTGATAATTATTTCGAGTCGATCCGAGATACTTGAATTTCGGACGATTCCGGCATTTTCCGAATTGATTTCCACATCTTTGACTTTAACCCGGGTATCTGTCTATTCAGCAGTTTCATTTTGGGTCCAAGAGAAAGGGGACTTGGGCCTCCAAACCGGTTCCAGGTGTATGGAAACTACTATAAGAAGTGTTATCAGTTCTCCATCTACTTCCGACAACGACCCTCGACTTTCTTATATATGGATGTATGTGAGTTGGGATCGATACCGAGACACATACCGAGATATATGGGTCAGACGAGTAATAATAAAAATAGGCTCAATCATGGTTATTGTTATGATTATTGTTTCATGTCATAGTCCCTGTTATGACTCATGCTATATTGTGACTCCTACTTTACTTGTTATGATTCCAGTGATGATTCCGGTTTTGATCTTGTCATGGTCCTTGTCATTCTTGTTATGCATTCCTTTTTGACTATCATATGGTTTGCAACTCTGATTCTATATGCTTGGGATTACCGTGGCATGAGATAACGGTATATAGATGAGGGTTTCCTTGTTTGGATTATTCCCTCGATGTATTAGTCTCATGGGACCGTGACTTAAGCATATACAATCACTTTTGCTTGTAATCAGCTTTACTTGTATTTTCCGTTTTATGATTATGTTAATACCTGTCCTTATATTCCATACTTGTGTTCTAACCCCTATTCATGTCTCTTAGCCACTCGGCTGTAGCTCATTTATTGTTATATGTCTTGATTCCTTGGATTTGCATATTCAGATTTCGGAGCTTGGATCGAAGTGGAGTTGTCCACCGTAGATCGAGCTCTCCTTAGCGAGCAGGCATCTTAGCTCCAGTTCCTTGCGCCTGACTCCTTTTGACTCACGGGATCTTCATCCTACTCGTGAGCATTTTGTCTTCTTATTGTATATTTGACTTTTGGACTTGTTATGATAAAAGACATATGTAATATGTAATGTTTATCATACTGTGATGACTTTGTATCTGTACCTTTATGTTGGCATATGTGTGTATACCACGCTTTGTGTTACACTCTGATCCTTTCTTGTTGTACTTTATGCTTAGCGTATATACGTGGGGGCACCTTCTGACCTACGTATATACGTTGCAGTGACGTCCCCGTATCCGTGGAATCGGGGCGTTACAGGTTGGTATCAGAGCTTAGGCTCTCCCACCTATAGTACAAGCAAGTGGCAAATTCTAATAGTTTGCTATTGCCAACTACAATGTACAAAGTTATCTAGTCCTTCTTGATTATCTAGTTCTTCTTGGTTCCTTCCTTCATATCCTGAAATCCTTCCATTTTTCCATCACTTTCCAGTCAGTCTTCATCAACTAGGCATGGAGAGGAGATCGGGCCGTAATCACACTGGATCAGCATCGAATGGAGCAGCGGGGGAGAATGTGGATATATTGAGGGTTATCCAGATGATGATGGAGAACCAGCAGCAGCAGACCGAGCTTCTCCGGCAAGAGATAGCAGCACCTAAGGAACAGAGGCCGGGGAACATTTCAGACTTCAGGAGGCTGCAGCCAGCTATATTCACGGGTGAAGAGAAACCCTTGGATGCTGAGCAATGGTTGACCGACACATCAGACTTGTTGAATGCAGCCCGTGTCCCAGAGGAAAACCAAGTGGAGGTCGCCAAGATTCAATTGAAGGATATAGCTAGAACTTGGTGGCTAGCAGAGGAGGCCAGATTGGAGAAGCCTGTCACTTGGGACACCTTCTCCAAGAGCTTTTACAGCAGATTCTTCCCTGTCACAGCCCAGAAGGACATGGAAGAGCAATTCATCAGACTTCGGCAGGGGAGCAAGTCCGTGGATGAGTATGCCGCGGAGTTTCTCAGATTGAGCCGCTTTGCCCCGTATATGGTGACGGATGAAGAGAAGCGGGCAAGCAGATTTCAGCAAGGATTACAGATGGACCTACAAGTATTCTTGATGCCCCAACAGCTGAAGACATATTCAGAGGTTCTCACCATAGCTCGAGAAGTAGAGCGTGGACTGGAGAAGAAGAAGGAGAATCAGATGAAGAGCCAAGCCAAGAAGAGGCCTTTTGAGTTGATGGATGAGGAGGATGCGGATAGGGCAACCCAGGGCCCGATGATGAAGAGACCATTCCAAACTCCTCTTCCTCAGATCACATGCAATTTCTGCCACAGGCCCGGACACTATAAGAGAGATTGTCGGGTGGCCAATGGATTATGTTTGGCATGTGGGGCAAGAGGTCATGCACTCAGGGATTGCCGGTACAGAAAGTTTGAGCATACGGCACCAGTCAGACCAGCTCTTCCAGCTCCAGCACGTCCAGCTCCAGCACTTCCAGCGCCACCACTGAGGAGGAACCCTGAACCTGTTGATCGAAGAGTTCCATTTCCACCCCAACGGTATGATCATCAGCAGAGAGGGATGAGAGCCAGAGCAGATCAGGGCAGAGGCCAAGTTCACTTCATGGCAGCAGAGACCTCAGGCGATGCAGCAGAGTGGGAAGACCAGTATCCAGATCAGGAGCCTTAGAATATCATGGTAACCACTACTGAAATCACCTAGAGGGGGGGTGAATAGGTGATGGCTATATGATAATGGCAATTATGCGGAATTTAAAATTTAACTCTAAACAATTATCACAATACAATATTTCTTGCAAGTAAAAGACAATGTAAAATTGCAAGTAATAAAAGAGATAGAGTTAGAGAAATTTGAGCAAACGCAAACACGCCGATATGTTTCCGAGGTTCGAGCCACGCTCTACGTCCCCGCCTTCACACTTGAAGGATTTCCACTATTGAGGATCCCACCGGATCAACAATACAAGGACAACACTTGTCCGTCTCCCGTGATGACACTTCACCACCTTGAGCACACTAGCTCGCCTTGAGGCCGATGCCTCTACAACTTCACTCAATTACAATGGAAGTGATCACACTTGACCACTTTACAAAAGAGCTCACTAAGCACAATCCTAGAACCAAATAATAGACTTAGAGTATGGGATTGTGTAGTGCAAAACTAGAGGGAAGTAGAGGAATAGGCTCCAAGAAAGGTGATGGAAATTTTGGCTTTGGAGAGAAAAATCTTTTCTTTTTAAAACTTTGGAAATCTTTGAAACTCTTGTAAAATTTCACTTGATAGCTCTAAAATTGTTAGTCATATCATATGAAGTGACCACCTATTTATAGGGGTCAAAAACTGCTCAAGAGATTCGTTGGAGACAAATCCCAAAAGTCAAAAAGTCAGAAAAAAATAGCTGTTGAGTCTGTCAGAATTTTTGACAGACTACCGGTCGACCGGGTCGGTCGACCGCCAACGGTCAAAAATCCGACCGTTGGGGCTCACCGGTCGACCGGGTCGGTCGACTGGCAATTTCCAGAGAGCAGCAGGTTGGGGTCGGTCGAGTATCGGTCGACCTCCGGTCGACTGATACGCACATGCACATTTGTGCATGTCGGTCGAGTGCCGGTCGACTGCCGGTCGACCGGTCACTGTGAATTTCTGAAAAAATCAGAATTCACAGACCTGGACAATTTTGGATTTTGGTTTTGGGTCTTGGATAAATGTTTTGGTCTTGAAAAATCATAGAGTATGAGCATGTGTCATACTACTATCAAGGTAAAATACTTGGTAAAAATTCTTTTGATAAAAACTTGATTTTCAATGAAATGTTTTTCCCAAAAACTAGTCTCTCTAAAAATCGTATTTCCAAAATAGATATGTTCAACTAAAACTGAGTTTGGAAATAGAAATAGAAATTATTTTGAAGCCATAAACCACTCTAGAAAATGTGTGTGTGTGATATCCCATATCTCTACTTCTACTATTTAGTTTTGACAAAATATTCTAAAATGAAAATAAACAAAGTACAAATCTTGGATTCTTTAGCAAGTCTTGATCTTCTTCTTGAACTTTTCTTCAACGCAAATTCCGAAGCTTCCTATGTGCTTTAGCTTGGGAATGCAAATGTTGGGCGAACTCCAAATTTGTGAGTCTTTTAGCGGAGTCGTCAAAATCTGTTTCTTGAACCTGAAATACTTTAAAATCAAGATTATTAAATACATAACTAAATATGTTTTGCTATCATCAAAATAACCGGGATAATGGCCTTTGGGCCAACAATCTCCCCTTTTTGATGATGGCAAAACATATGTAGTTATCACAAGATATTTTGGGTAGAGTCTTCAAATGAAGCTCCCCCTCAACATATGCATATATAAAAATCATACTCAGGCATATTATCACAATCGCTAAATCATAAACATCATATATCCATGCCCATAGAAAAATCTCAACTACACAAGTCATATCATAGATAAAAGGAAATGAGTCTCAACATGACATAAATACATAACACAAACAATACATGTCCACAACACAAGAATAAAAGGTGTCCAACACAACAAAATAAGTCAAGTACATAACAAAAATAATAAAGAGTCATAACAAAATATCTCTCTCTCCAAATAACTCTCCAGATAACTCTCCCCCTTTTTGACATCATCAATAAAGGGGAGGTCACTCATCAGCATCACTCAGTCGCCTCGTCATCCTCCTCCTCGTCATCATCAGAGCCCTCGGCCATCGTCTGGTCATCACCATCATCTGAGGAAGAAGAGGAATCTACCTCCTCTGTATCCACGGCATCAACTCTGGGGCGCGGTGGTGGAACAGAGACGCGAGCTCTGGGAGGGAAAGGAGGACCAGCGGCAGGGAGACGACGAGCACCCGGAGTCCCATCAGGAACGACTATGTCCAATTTAGTGAACAAGGACTGGAACTGAACATCCACAAATCTCATGGATTCAGCCATATAGGACAAGTCGTTTCGGACCTCCGCCCGAAAAGCAGCATCCATCGCAGCACGAGCCTCCATATCTGCCCGAAGAGAAGCATCACGAGCAGCCATATCTGCACGAAGTGCAGAGACTTGCTCACCGACCCAGGCCTGATGTGCCTCGATCTGCGAGCGGAGCTCAGAAGAAGAAGCACCCTGAAACTCAGGAGCAGGAAAAACAGGAGGTGGAGCTGGAGCTGGATCAGCTGCAGGAACAGGTGGTGGTTGCACAGCTGCGTGTCGACGCAACTGAGCTTCCATCATCTTCAAGGCAGCAGTGTTGATATCAGAAGAGGGTTTTGAAGAGGCTTGACCAGAAAGATCGAAGTCTAAAGCCCTAAGCAGATGGGTAATGAGCATGCCGTAAGGCAGACTCCTACCAGCAGTACGAATCTGATCACCACTCATGTGAGAAGCGATCACTCGAGGGAAATTTATCCTAATGCCTTTAAGGAGGCAATAGATAATCAAGGGAACAGGACCTCGAGCATGGCTAAATTTACCGGATTTAGGCACGATATTATGAAAGATAATCTTAGCAAGGACCTGAGATTGGAGGGAATACTGACTCACAATCTCATTCCTCACTAGATCGGGATTGTCATCCCGGTGAAGAAGAGTGGATGCGGTGAGTGAAGACTCACCCTCCGGATATTCAGGAAAATCATGTAGGTCATAAGAGTAAACATCTAATCCATCAGTGGAAAGATGAAGAATCCTAGCAAACTGACCTAGGGAAATGTTTATGTCCCTACCCATCACACGGGAAATAATCCGGTTCCCACTAAATTCAAAATTGGCATAGAAATAGGGAACCAAAGATGTGTAAACCTTCTCCCGGATGGAGAGAAAATCCACAAGATTGTTAGCACGGAGTATGTGGGGGATATCTAGATGTTCAAAGTCTTGGATAGCCACATATCTACCCGAAATAGTATTCCTAGGGGCTAAATGTGTGTAACGATCAGAGGCAAGATCGTTACGGAACACAGGATCAGTCCTAGGGGCTTGAGATGAGGATTGGGCAGTGCCCTTTCCCTTCTCAGAACGATGTCTTTTAGGAGCCATGACAAAAATCAAATTTTTAGGGTTTTGCAGGTAAAGGCACGATCTAGATGATCAATCAACCTAATATGAAGACAAAAGAAGTGATATATCTAAGCTAGAAAGGAAGAACAAGTGAAAAATTCGAAATTTTTACCTTTGGAAAAATCTGAAACCCTAGCTTGAAAATCCAGAAATTCTGAAAATCTGACGGACGGATCGGCTTGAGATTGAAGATCCGAATTAGGAATGAGGAGTATGAAATGGGTTTTGAAGGAATTTAAGATCGGGTGGACGGATTTGAAGTAGGAAATTTTGAGAGGGGGGAGCTCCTGCGGTCGCTGTGAGAGAAAATGAGAGAGAGAGCCGAAACAGTGAAGAAAAGGTCCAGATATACGCCAGAATACGACTATCGGTCGACTGGGATTGAGGGACCGGTCGACCGAAAAGATACAGAGAGTCCTGCATCCAGATCGGTCGACTGGTCCTATACCAACAGTCGACCGGTAGCACAAAAAAATACAAAATTTTTCTTCAGACAGAGCCGGTCGACTGGGGTTAGGGGCCGGTCGACCGGTAAGTCTGAAAAAACTGCTACCAGATTCTGACCAAAAAAAAAAATTTTAAATAAAAATTATAACAAATAAAAATATGTTATATAATAACATACAGGGATATAACAATCAGTTTTAAAAAATCTTCTTTTAGTGATCATATCAACAAAACTTCACACAAAATGATTTAATTTTGTTTTACATATTTAAACAAAGATATAAAGATGTTGAAGCCGAATACCCAGTGACGGGTTCTGAACTTCATCCTCTTGATTCCTCTTGAATGAGTTGAGGTGCGCAATTGCCATCTTTAAGGTATTTGCTCAACTATGAAAATTTTCAAAAGGTTTTATTTTATTTATGAAAATAGGTCTATATGTATACAAGTATATAATCACAAACTCTAAACTATACATATAGATACACAAAAATTGGACATGTGGACAAGTATGACATAAGGCATAACAATACAAGATATGAAAATTAATACAAGGCATGTACACAACATGATAGAAAGGTAGTTCTATATAAGCATGTATCAATAATGAACAAAAACAAACTAACAATTCTATACATATGTATACATGTCAAAAAGAGATCAAAATTGAACATGGCATATACAATCATGTTAGAGTTGCAAGTTTATACTAGTCATGTATCAATGAAGCATAAAACTAAACTAGCAATCCTACAACAATTGTATATACAAAATTAAAAGTTCTTAAATGGAGATGTTACCAATTTACGGGTAGTCTCCAAAAATAGGTGCCTCCACGATAGCGATGCAAGCTAGATTTGAACTTTGAGCTTAGTTGCATCTACCACCCGGGCACCGTCTCCCCTAAGTCTTGGAGGAAGTAGATCCACCTGTGTCACCTACATTTGGAGGATCTTTTGGTACCCAAATCTTTGAGGGTCCTTTAGGGTTAGTACCGGGGCGAACCCAAACATATTTATTCTTAACATTATTTTTAGCATAACAAAATTTTTCTAAATGGCCTTTGCGGCCACAATGAGTGCAAACATAAATTCTACCACTACTATACATGTATGCATGCTTGTGAGTGTGAGCATGTTTCCGTGCATGTGTATGTGCATGTTGTGCATGTTTCCCTTGGGGTGTTCCCTTAGGAAATTTAGAAGCTATCTTTTTCAAATCAAATGCACAATTTTTAAGCGTGGAGTCCAAAGCATCAACACGCTTTTGGATCTCAACAAAATCATTTTTATCTATTGAAACTATGGTGGTTTTACCCTTATTTGCAAGTTTATATTTATCAAAATCATTTTTCAATTTTCCAAAAGAGCTAGATAAAACATCCTTTTCTTTAACAACTATTTCAACTTTATGTTTTAAAACTTCATTTTCTCTTTTTAATTTCTTATTTTGAGATTGGGAAATTTCATACCTATTTTGCAATTCTTCAAAAAATTGTGCAAGTTCATCCATAGTTAACTCATCTTCATCTAAAGAGTTTTCTAGAGTTACCTTTGGTGCATCCTCCCCATGTGCCATGAAACACATGTGCGCGGCGTCGACTTCCTCTTCGGATTCCGACTCCGTGTCATCCCAAGTAGCCACCATGGCCTTCTTCTTTCTTTGCCCGTTCTTGGATGTGGTCGCTTGTAGAGCGGGGCAATCGGCAATGAGGTGACCGATCTTCTTGCAATGAAAGCAAGGACCGGGCTCCTCTCTTTTTCTTTCAAATCTCCCTTGAGGTTCCCTCGCCGGAAATTGCTTTGTCTTCCCTTCTTGTAGAACATCTTGCCCACCTTCCGGATGAGCATGGCGAAGTCTTCATCGCACTCGTCCGATGAATCATCCTCGTCTTGAATTGTTGGAGCGGCTTTGAAGGCTATTGATTTCTTCTTGGGTGCCTCCCTTTCTTCTCGTACCTTCATCTCCATCTCATGTGTTTTGAGATTGCTGATGAAGCCGGAGAAGTCCATCTCCTCTTTGTCATTTAGCTCTTTGAGGGTTGTCGCCTTGACTTCCCAAGCTTTGGGAAGAGCTCGAATCACCTTCCTTATCTTTTGATCGTTGTCAATCTTGTCGCCTAAGGAAGAAAGAGCATTTGTTATTTTTGTAAAGCGAGTGAGCATGTCATCAATGCTCTCATTATCAATCATGTAAAAATTCTCATATTGAGAACGTAACAAGTCAACTTTTGCTCTCTTGACTTGTGACGTTCCCTCATGAGTCACAATAAGCATGTTCCAAACTTCATATGCCGATTTACAATTAATGATGCGTGCAAGGTCATCTTCATTAAGTGCTTGTGTTAATGCATATTGTGCCCTAGCATTTGCTTCATAGTCTTTGGAGGTATCCTCGGACCATGTACTCTCATCACTAGTTGGTTCAATGAATTCTTTGGTAATGGCCCTAGCTACCCTAACACCTAAGGATTTCAAAAACAAGTTCATCTTGACTTTCCAAATAGGAAAGTTCAACCCATCAAATTTGGGAGGGGATTTTATGCTAGAAAAGTCCATGGATGCCATGAATGCACAATATATAAGATGCACAAAATAAAATACAACAAATGAATATAGCCAAATGTATGGATCTCCCTAAGGTTGTTAGACCTAAGTTGTAGGGTTAGGCTCTGATACCAATTGAAATCACCTAGAGGGGGGGTGAATAGGTGATGGCTATATGATAATGGCAATTATGCGGAATTTAAAATTTAACTCTAAACAATTATCACAATACAATATTTCTTGCAAGTAAAAGATAATGTAAAATTGCAAGTAATAAAAGAGATAGAGTTAGAGAAATTTGAGCAAACGCAAACACGCCGATATGTTTCCGAGGTTCGAGCCACGCTCTACGTCCCCGCCTTCACACTTGAAGGATTTCCACTATTGAGGATCCCACCGGATCAACAATACAAGGACAACACTTGTCCGTCTCCCGTGATGACACTTCACCACCTTGAGCACACTAGCTCGCCTTGAGGCCGATGCCTCTACAACTTCACTCAATTACAATGGAAGTGATCACACTTGACCACTTTACAAAAGAGCTCACTAAGCACAATCCTAGAACCAAATAATAGACTTAGAGTATGGGATTGTGTAGTGCAAAACTAGAGGGAAGTAGAGGAATAGGCTCCAAGAAAGGTGATGGAAATTTTGGCTTTGGAGAGAAAAATCTTTTCTTTTTAAAACTTTGGAAATCTTTGAAACTCTTGTAACATTTCACTTGATAGCTCTAAAATTGTTAGTCATATCATATGAAGTGACCACCTATTTATAGGGGTCAAAAACTGCTCAAGAGATTCGTTGGAGACAAATCCCAAAAGTCAAAAAGTCAGAAAAAAATAGCTGTTGAGTCTGTCAGAATTTTTGACAGACTACCGGTCGACCGGGTCGGTCGACCGCCAACGGTCAAAAATCCAACCGTTGGGGCTCACCGGTCGACCGGGTCGGTCGACTGGCAATTTCCAGAGAGCAGCAGGTTGGGGTCGGTCGAGTATCGGTCGACCTCCGGTCGACTGATACGCACATGCACATTTGTGCATGTCGGTCGAGTGCCGGTCGACTGCCGGTCGACCGGTCACTGTGAATTTCTGAAAAAATCAGAATTCACAGACCTGGACAATTTTGGATTTTGGTTTTGGGTCTTGGATAAAATGTTTTGGTCTTGAAAAATCATAGAGTATGAGCATGTGTCATACTACTATCAAGGTAAAATACTTGGTAAAAATTCTTTTGATAAAAACTTGATTTTCAATGAAATGTTTTTCCCAAAAACTAGTCTCTCTAAAAATCGTATTTCCAAAATAGATATGTTCAACTAAAACTGAGTTTGGAAATAGAAATAGAAATTATTTTGAAGCCATAAACCACTCTAGAAAATGTGTGTGTGTGATATCCCATATCTCTACTTCTACTATTTAGTTTTGACAAAATATTCTAAAATGAAAATAAACAAAGTACAAATCTTGGATTCTTTAGCAAGTCTTGATCTTCTTCTTGAACTTTTCTTCAACGCAAATTCCGAAGCTTCCTATGTGCTTTAGCTTGGGAATGCAAATGTTGGGCGAACTCCAAATTTGTGAGTCTTTTAGCGGAGTCGTCAAAATCTGTTTCTTGAACCTGAAATACTTTAAAATCAAGATTATTAAATACATAACTAAATATGTTTTGCTATCATCAAAATAACCGGGATAATGGCCTTTGGGCCAACAACTACCCCATTTCTTGTATTTGAGTTGGTTATCTTTCTTAATATTTTTCCATTGTCATTCTATCATTGTTCATTCTAGTCCTTCTTGTGTTTATCTTATTCTCTGTTTTGGTTTTATGAAGCCTTTATTCGTGCCCTTGTCCCCTTCGTGTTCAATTTATCCCCTTAACGAAATTGCGAGGACGCAATTTTTTGTAAGGTGGGTGGATTGTAATACCCCGTTCCCGGAATACGTACTTAGTTGCGTATTCAGATTTTCGATCGTATTTTTTCGACTTGTTTCCTGTATTTATGCTGTTTTATGAATTTCTTATATGATTGTTTTGTCTTGGATTTGGATTCGTGGACTCGGAGTCAGCCCTAGTCTGAACCGAGGGCCCGATCATAGTATATTCTTCGATCTAGTCTTTCTGATATGTAGATTTGACCGATTTCAGTTTTAAACGTTATTTTCCAATATATTAGGTTTTCCATGATTTCCTAGATTTTTCTGGAGTTAAAATGAATTTCTTCAAAAACCGGTGTCGGCCAGTGCCGCTGACCGATTCCTGGATTTTTAATTCTCAAATTGTTTGGAATTTCATGATGATCCTTTAGACATAATTACTTAGAATCATATTTCTTATTTACATTCTTTTTCTGAGAATTTTATGATTTTATGAAAATTCTTTCGGAGTCGGTAGGTAGCTGATTCCAGGATTTTTAGTTTCAAAACTATAAAGTATTTCTTCAAACGGATTTCACTATTGGTCTTTATATATTATTATTGATTTTTGATAATTATTTCGAGTCGATCCGAGATACTTGAATTTTGGACGATTCCGGCATTTTCCGAATTGATTTCCACATCTTTGACTTTAACCCGGGTATCTGTCTATTCAGCAGTTTCATTTTGGGTCCAAGAGAAAATATCTCTTTATCATTTCATTTCTTCCCTTTTCCTATTCCTTTCCTCCCTCCACAAATCAAAGCTTTTCCAAAATCCCAATTTTCCAATTTCCCACCTTCTCCAATTTCCACCTCATTTCCCACTCACTTTCCATCTAATCCCACTCATTCTCTCTCTCTCCCATAGCCGGCCAAGTGGCCAGGTGAGGGACACCTCACCCCCTCCCCTTTTTGCAAAAACCCCCATCACATCTACCTTATTTCACCCCCTTTACAAAATCCCAATCATATATATAATTTCCCTTTACACTTCACTCCATTTTCTTCCTCACTTCACTAAAAGAGAAATCCTCTTCACCAAGATCCCTCCTCCCTCTCAAGACTTCAAGGGCTTCATCTAGGGCATCGTCAAGACTTCATCTTCAACCTCCAACTCCCAAAGCAACACCAAGATCACCTTCTCCATCTCAAGCAACAACAAATTGTGGATTGAAGCCATCATCTCCTCCTTGGATCAAGCTCCAATTAAACCATCCAAGTGAGTATCTTTACTCACCAAGACTTGATCACTTCCTATTGTACTTATACCTTCATATCTTGTACACACATAACATAAAAATCACATTTTTAGGCCATCAAACCCAAACCCTAGATTCAGTTCTGTACTCTGCTCACGACCACGATTAGTCGACTTAACCTAGGAGCTAGTCGACTAGAACACTTAGCTGAAACTCAACTTTGCTGGAAAACACAGTTTTAGTCGACTAGTCCCTATTACCAGTCGACTAGATATCCTGTTAGTCGACTACTAGAATTCCTCTAGTCGACTCCTGAAACAAGCTCAACTCTCTGTATCTCAAACTTAGTCGACTTAGGTATCCATTAGTCGACTTGTAGTTCCCTGTTAGTCGACTACCCTTTTTACCTAGTCGACTAATTCTTCCTGAAACAGAAACCCAAACTCTCTGGAACATATTATTAGTCGACCACCCTATTTCCTAGTCGACTAACCCTTCTATTAGTCGACTACTATCCCAACCTAGTCGACTAACTTGTGACTGTCTGGTATTGTGATTTCCTTCTTGACTATGTATCTCACCCTTGATACATGTACTATATATTATTCCTACTTATACTTCATAGCTTGTACTTTATGATCCATTAATTGGTGTATATCATCTCTTGTCACTTCATATTCCCAGGTTTATGTATTGCCATGCAACTGCTTGTTTCATTCTTATACTTGTACCTCGCTGTGATATTATTGCTTCTTTATTTTATACCATGCGTGGCAGACCCTTCGAGGTCGTTGAACTCTTCGTTGCTTCTATGTTTCCTCTTGCCTTGTCATAATTCAGACTTGTCAGTTATCTATTTCCTTTTAACACATGTATATCACATGACACCTAATATGTTATCACCTGACCAACTGACATGCCACTACCTTGTTAGACCCTCTTGTTAGGTCATGAGTGACCCGGCCAATTATTAATTCTTCGTTATGTTTTATTGCTTGTTATATATTACCACCTTGTCATGCTATCTCTTAAACCAAGCATGATACACTTGACTTTATGATTGTCGTGTTTACGGGAACCCTGCCTTGTTTTATGGAACTAAGTGCCACACCATACTCGGTGGGGGCCTATTGTAATACCCCGTTCCCGGAATACGTACTTAGTTGCGTATTCAGATTTTCGATCGTATTTTTTCGACTTGTTTCCTGTATTTATGCTGTTTTATGAATTTCTTATATGATTGTTTTGTCTTGGATTTGGATTCGTGGACTCGGAGTCAGCCCTAGTCTGAACCGAGGGCCCGATCATAGTATATTCTTCGATCTAGTCTTTCTGATATGTAGATTTGAACGATTTCAGTTTTAAACGTTATTTTCCAATATATTAGGTTTTCCATGATTTCCTAGATTTTTCTGGAGTTAAAATGAATTTCTTCAAAAACCGGTGTCGGCCAGTGCCGCTGACCAATTCCTGGATTTTTAATTCTCAAATTGTTTGGAATTTCATGATGATCCTTTAGACATAATTACTTAGAATCATATTTCTTATTTACATTCTTTTTCTGAGAATTTTATGATTTTATGAAAATTCTTTCGGAGTCGGTAGGTAGCTGATTCCAGGATTTTTAGTTTCAAAACTATAAAGTATTTCTTCAAACGGATTTCACTATTGGTCTTTATATATTATTATTGATTTTTGATAATTATTTCGAGTTGATCCGAGATACTTGAATTTCGGACGATTCCGGCATTTTCCGAATTGATTTCCACATCTTTGACTTTAACCCGGGTATCTGTCTATTCAGCAGTTTCATTTTGGGTCCAAGAGAAAGGGGACTTGGGCCTCCAAACCGGTTCCAGGTGTATGGAAACTACTATAAGAAGTGTTATCAGTTCTCCATCTACTTCCGACAACGACCCTCGACTTTCTTATATATGGATGTATGTGAGTTGGGATCGATACCGAGACACATACCGAGATATATGGGTCAGACGAGTAATAATAAAAATAGGCTCAATCATGGTTATTGTTATGATTATTGTTTCATGTCATAGTCCCTGTTATGACTCATGCTATATTGTGACTCCTACTTTACTTGTTATGATTCCAGTGATGATTCCGGTTTTGATCTTGTCATGGTCCTTGTCATTCTTGTTATGCATTCCTTTTTGACTATCATATGGTTTGCAACTCTGATTCTATATGCTTGGGATTACCGTGGCATGAGATAACGATATATAGATGAGGGTTTCCTTGTTTGGATTATTCCCTCGATGTATTAGTCTCATGGGACCGTGACTTAAGCATATACAATCACTTTTGCTTGTAATCAGCTTTACTTGTATTTTCCGTTTTATGATTATGTTAATACCTGTCCTTATATTCCATACTTGTGTTCTAACCCCTATTCATGTCTCTTAGCCACTCGGCTGTAGCTCATTTATTGTTATATGTCTTGATTCCTTGGATTTGCATATTCAGATTTCGGAGCTTGGATCGAAGTGGAGTTGTCCACCGTAGATCGAGCTCTCCTTAGCGAGCAGGCATCTTAGCTCCAGTTCCTTGCGCCTGACTCCTTTTGACTCACGGGATCTTCATCCTACTCGTGAGCATTTTGTCTTCTTATTGTATATTTGACTTTTGGACTTGTTATGATAAAAGACATATGTAATATGTAATGTTTATCATACTGTGATGACTTTGTATCTGTACCTTTATGTTGGCATATGTGTGTATACCACGCTTTGTGTTACACTCTGATCCTTTCTTGTTGTACTTTATGCTTAGCGTATATACGTGGGGGCACCTTCTGACCTACGTATATACGTTGCAGTGACGTCCCCGTATCCGTGGAATCGGGGCGTTACATATTCCAACCCCTAAGGTGACCTAACCGCATAGTTCGATCCGCAAATTACTCTGCGTCGGGGTCAAGGTGTAGGGGAGAGCAATGTCGGGGCTGATGGGAAAGGGTAAAAGAGGAAATAAAATATATAAAAGAAGTAGTGGTTGAAAGGAATTAATTTATGTTGACGTGAGTGAAGTTGTAGCGAATAAAAATATGATAGTAACTTTTTTTTATAATTATGAAGAAAAAAAGGTGGCTATAGCGAAATTTTCCATTCATCTGTCCATTATCTAATGGGTAAGACCTTAATTAGTGAGTACTAGATGATGTCATAAAAATATTTAAAAAATAGAGATAGATATATAGATAGAGACAAGAAAGTCAGAGAAAGAGATTAATTGAGAATAGAGAAGATGTAGTTAGATAGAGATGAGAAAGAGATCAACAAAAAAATTCATAACTATTGGTAGATATTGAGATTTGAGACTAACCAAGAGAATAAATTCTGAAATTATATATTTCAAGCAAGAAAATAAAAATACTACAATATTCATGTCTAATTATATTATGAAAAATTTTGCTACAACCACCTACTTTGCTTTATAATTAGAAAAAACTTAGCTTCATAATTTTCTTCGCTACAGCCTAATTCACGTCAGCATAAATTGATTCATCCCAACCCCCACTTTTTTATATAATTTTATTTCCTCTTTTACCCTTCCACATCGCCTCCGACGTTACTCTTCCCTCAACCCTGACCCCAATGCAGAGTAATTCGCAGGTCGACCTGGGGGTGGAAGGGGGCGGGGAGCCCATCTCCCTGGGGTCTCAGGGGGCGGAGCCCCAGGAACAATTTTTTGGGATCCATCTTTTGCAGGTCTTGTTTTCTTGTGCTTGCGATGAGTTTTGTTTGTGTATATGATCAGTGTGGTGTTTAGATCTGAAAAATTGGGGATAATTCGATACCGGTGAATAGGGGTCTACTGATGATATCGATGTTGATATGAGGATTACGACTCATGATCACAGTGCTATGTGAGGACTGCGTCTATGATCACGGTCATTTATTAGGAGACCGTGACTATGATCACAGTCTTTTATTAATTAAAAATTAGGACATTTTGTAAGGACTGCGATCATTATCCCAGTCTTAATATAGGCTGAAAAATTGTGTTTTCATGAGAACTGTGACCTTAATTAATATAGGCTGAAAAATTGTCTCTTTATGAGGACTGCGACCATCGCAGTCCTAATAACGACTAAAAAATAAGACATTTTTGTGAGGATTGTGATCATGTTAGCAGTCTTATAAAGACCAGAAACATGTCCTAATAATAAAGACTGTGATCATGGTTGCAGTCCTATAAAGACAAAAAAACGAGGCATTTTTGTAAGGACTGTGATCATGGTCGCAGTTCTATAAAGACTCGAAAATATGACATTTTTGTGAGGACACAGTCCTTAGAAATAGGGCATTTTTCTGAGGACTGCGATCATGGTCATAGTCCTCAGAAATAGGGTACCAACAATCCGCATTTTCAAAGCAGTCCGTTTTTTTCAAAGCGATTACTGCGGGCATTTGCGTCTTTCACTGTTGAGAAGCGATTCTGTGCTTGACACGTGGGCATACCTGGTTGGTTTAAAAAAAAGAGGTGACTGAAGCGAATAAAATTATGAAGCTGAGTTTTTTTCTAATTATAATTTGACATAGGGGGCTGAAGTGAAATCTCCCTTATATATAACTAAAAATTTTAGATTAAATAATTTAGTTTTCACTGACAACTCGGATCCTTTTTAGAATATTTGAACTTTTAGAATATTTGCACTCATGCTTTTTATAGTAGTTTAGATAGGAAAAGATTTGTCTACTTTTTATTTTTATAAGTATCGATAAGAAAGGGTTTAATCTCATCTCAACCTGCCAAACAACTAAAAAGACATGATACTTGTTAGTCCTTCCCAATGAGTCAGCTCAAGTTATCTCTAGATCCTTATAAAGTCATCTTAACAAATTCCTCTGTTGAGATGAATTAAAATTTAGTTAAGAGGGTGAGTGAGCATTTTATAGTAATTAGATTTACAAAACTAATAACCCTTTTGATCCTTTCTTCATTGTTAAATAGAAGGTTAGTTAAGTTTTTCTAATGAAAACTCTACAGGCATTAGTTAACTAAATTTCATTTCTTGGCACTTCACCGTGTGAAGAATTAATATTTTATTTGAAAATTAGACCCAACTTTTATCTATCTCTTCTCCCTTCATTTTTCATGTTAATTCTTCACCTCATTTTTTTGTCCAGACACTATTAATTCAATCATGTTTCCCTCCAAGATTGACATTGTTATTAATTCTCTCTCCTAATTCTACTCCCTTGACCCCCCAACACTTGCCAATTTAGTTTGTTTGTTTCGAAGCAAGAGGAATTAAATGTTTGTAGTTGATTGAAGCTCTTTCATGCACTGGATTACAATTTAAGAATGGTTTTAACAAAAGTTCATTTTCCTCTTGTTAAACCAAATTATGCTTTATTCGTTCTGGTTTGTGTTTAGAAACTTGTTTTATAACAAAGAAGCGTCCTAGAAAAGCAAACAGTTGACCTATTCGATCTAAAACATCACCAATTTTTTGGGTGATGCTCACACAAAATATATGGACCAACAAATTACTCAAACAAAATATAACAAAACATGCGCGGATATTGGCACACAGAGAACTGATTAAGACACGTACAGATCAGTGCCCTTAGAAAATTGATCAAGATATAAACAATTCTTTAAAATATTTCTAAAATATCCCCTCTTTCTCTCTCCCCCTCCTCCATTAATTTTCACGGAGGTGGGTGTTGCTTGTGATTGGCACCGGTATTGGTGTGTGACTCTGCAAATGGAGAATTGTGCTTTTATTTTTTATTTTTTTGGGGGATAATTTGTAGCGATGAGATACTCTCTGTTGGTTATGTGCCTTTGTTAGTTGTTAATGGTGGCTTCATAGTGTCATTGTTTTGATAATTTGGTGTAATTTTGTCTTGAAAATGTGGTGTTAACTGTGGATACTTGAGAATTTGTCCTTATTGAAGGTTGATTCTTCAGGATTTTGGTTCTGTGTTGTTGTTGCGTTTTGTTTTGTTGCTTCTGCTTTGTGTCTTGAAAAGTGCTCACTAGAATTTGTCCTTTTTTTTTCACATATTCGCTCACATTTCAATGAGTCAACTGACTTGTACATAGCAGGTCTGAGTTTTTTTTTTTTTTTTTTTTTTTTTTTTGGGGGGGGGGGGGGGATGGGGGGGGGTGGGGGGGTGGGGGGTTCCGGAATACCAGCAATCACCGTGGAAGGAAGAAGTAAAGGAAGGATGAAGAAGGAGGAAGCATTTTGAGCTATTCTAGGATAAAGGTGTCCACAAAGATAATAGCACTCTTTGTAATTCTTTGATATGTATCTTAATCAATTCTCTGTATGTCAATATCCATGTCTCAACGTAAGGATCAACTCAAGTCCAACATACATGACTACAAAGAAAAGACCAATTCTCTCATTGAAACACAATTAGACTCTAATACTTGTTTGTTATGACAAACTGGTAACTTCATGTTGTACCCCCGACACCACTGGTTGTGCGCAGCGGTTCGCGGAAGAAGAAACACAATAACAACCACCTCTTTGAGGAATCCGCCTTTCTGGCGGAGACTCGATTCAGCCGGAGAAACAATCAACGCAGTAGGAACAACCACCAATAGAGAAAAGCAATCAACGCACAAATTTAACGAGGTTCGGCCAACGTGCCTACGTCCTCGGGATAAGGGAGAAAGAGATCTTTATTGATTCAATAATCAATACAACTATTACAAGAGAGAAACTTGAGGGAGGTAAGGGATTCTTCTTAGGGATTTTCAGGGATACAATACGTAAGGCCTCTAGCCCCTATTTATAGCCACAGAGTCCCTGAATTTATGGAAACCCAGGTTGGATTCATTCCCAACCAGAAAAGGAATTCGAATCCTAAAAGGAAACTCCAGCCGCGTCTGTCGGTCGACCGGCCAGTCGACCGACCCATGCCACGGTCGACCGGCCCGGTCGACCGAGCCTACCCGAGAGCGAGGCCACTTCAGTCGGTCGACCGGGGCCGGTCGACCGCTTCTTCCTGTGCACACCCGTGCACGCCGGTCGACCGGGCCGGTCGACTGGGAGCACTCTTCTGGCCTGCTCCATGTGTCGTTTCTTTCTCCTTTGTCGTCCGATCTCTGTGCTACCTTCTTCCATCTCCTCTATCTCCTCTATCTCCTCTTTCTCACAATTCTCCACCTCGGTGAAGATTTTTCAAATCTGAGCCGATCTCCAACGTACCCCAGTCTATCACCTGGCGAAATCGACACACGATCTTGGCGAAATCGATACACGATCTCGGCGAAATCGACAAACGATCTCGGCTTCCGCGCACCGGACGAAATCGACACGCGATCTCGGCGAAATTGACACGCGATCTCGGCTTGGAATCTGTAGCTCAGCTATACACTGGAATGCACCACACATGCTTTCCCAATACTTCACCTTAGGAGAACTTCCATACATGCCGATCACCGAACGTGGCTCCTACTCCACAACTTCACGACCTCACGAAGAACTCATCATGAGCCAACATTGACTCTCCACTGACTAGCTCTATCTAGTCTACATGTCTTCAGCTGACGGTCAAACCAAGTCTGCGTAGAGTACACTGAACACCATCATCGGCTTCAACAACTGGATACACACCACTCCTTATGTAAGCTAAACATCTTCTCACTAGAAGATCAATCTGTTCATCGAGATCACAACACCTCACCTCTACGTGAAGTCCAACTCTTCACCTCTACGTGAAGTCTAATCGGCCATAACACTCTACCTCTACGTGAAGCCTCCCACCTCTACGTGAAGCTTCAATCGGCCACAACTCTTCACCTCTATGTGAAGTTCCAAACAGCTTCTCGAGAACCCAAACAGCTTCATACGGGTTGCATCACCAAATGGCTGCGCCTTTATGGCTGCCTACGTACCTTGCCCAAGGGATCAAGCCAACCGTAGTTCATTTAAAAATGAGCTCCATCAAGCTCAAGCACTTATACTTGAATCTACAACAGCGAACCTATCGGCTGAGTCATATGAACCTCCTCATGACCATTATGAAGAACAACGGCCTTCAACTTGAGCTTGTTGCGATCACAAGCTTGAGATTCATGATCCTTTACCCACAAGCGTGGTTTTACCTTGGTTTCAATGGCTGCAAATAACTCGACATCCTCAATAATGTCTTCAACCTATTCAGCATCAACCCTGGTTACATGATCTCCACCCGGTGTCACATCCGGTGAAGTCTTCTCTAATGCCGAACCAACTGGAGATGGTGGAGTAGCATCAACCTCCACCCGCTGTGATACTTCCTTGGTCTCCGTCCTCTCCACCTGCTGAGAGACGGTGGACTTCAACACTGAAGTCTCTCCAAATGTGACATGCCTACTCAACACGATCTTCTTATTTTCGGGTTCCATAACCTGTAGCCATTCTTTTTGACACCTAAAAACACAAACCTCTTTGCTCGCGGATTCACCTTGCCACTCTTGGCACTGAAATAGGTCGGACTTCCAAATTCACGCAGCAAACCATGATCTTGAGTAGCTTTCCTAGACCAAATTTCTAATAGAGCTTTACCTCCTATCGCAGTCGATCTATTCATGAGATGGCTAGCATACACAATCGCCTCAGCCCAAAACGATTCGTCTAATCCTGCATTAGACAACAACCACCGAACCTTCTCCAGTAAGGAACGGTTTACTTCCTTAGCCAACCTATGTATACCTGTTGTGAAGTGAGTAGCAATACCTGTGTTCTGACCAAATCGTAGGAATTGGTTCATGTCTCTTACAACATTACAAATCTATAGCTCCTTGATCTTCCTACCAATCTGCTTCTCCATTCTTCCTCTCCACTTTACCAACATATCTAGGACTTCACATCTTTGTCTTATGAGATATATCCAACAGTGCCTTGATAAACTATCAACAAAAGAGACAAAGTACCTGTGACCTCCAAGCGATTCAGTCTTAGCAGGTCCCCAAACGCTTACGTGAACACAATCAAGAAGACCTTCTGAGCGGTGAGTACTGGTGCTGAATTTCACCTTCTTCTTATCCAGAACACTGTGTTCACCTTCCAAGTTGCAAGTAGCAGTACCTTCTAATGATCCCTTCTTTACAGGAGCTTGCAAAGACCTTTCACCTCCATGTCCGACCTTCACCTGCCAGACCTCCTTGCAACCATCATCTGAAGAACAAGAAGTCTCCACCTGACCTGTAACCGTACTACCCTTTAAGTGGTAGAGATTGTCCCGACGGATACCCTTCATCACCACCATTGAGCCTTTGATCATCTCGAGAACACCATCTCGAACAGATATCACCAGACCCAATGCTTCCAAAGTACCAACAGAGATAAGATTCCTTTGGAGTTGAGGAACATACCTCACCTCCTTCAATTCTCGTACTATCCCATCATCCATCTTGATACGGACTGCACCCATCCCGTCTATATTACACGGATGATCATCTCCCATGACCATGTAACATCCATCCAGCTTCTCGAAGCTAGAAAACCAGGCCCTATTTGGGCACACATGATAGGTGGCTCCGCTATCCAAGATCCACTCAGTATTATCTGAGTTACAAACAGTAGGGGTAGTAACAGAGAGAGTGAATATCGATGAGTCCGAGTCTGATCCATCTGCCTGTGAGGTACTGCCTTGAGTACTGACCACCTTTGTAAGATTTACCTCAGTCTTAGACTCCACCTTCTTACCTTTGGCCTTCGGCCATTCAGGTTTCCAGTATTCTAGTTTCTTGCACAAGGCACACTGATTCTTCTTCAGATTTCTGAAGCCTGATCTGGACTTTGATCTCCCCCGATCATCTCTTCCCTTCCAATTGGAACTTCTGCCCCTTACCTCCAATGCCTCTACTTTTGTGCTTCCCGAAGAAGACAGTCAGTCCTGTCTCCTTACTTCATAACTCACAAGTGCAGCAGACACCTCATCGTAGTTTAGGGATTTTCTACCATTAAGAAAAGTAAGAGTAAAGGCCTCATACTCTTCCCTAGGAAGAGAGTTCAAAAGAATTACCGCCTTATCCTCTTCACTAGTCTCTACATCCACATTAACTAGATCTGTAAGAAGCTTCGCGTACCGGTTCAAGTGTTCGTTGACGGAGCATCTGTTGGCCCAAAGACCATTAGCCCGACATTTTGATGATAACAAAACATATTTGTTATGTTTTTAACAATTTTGTTTAAATGAGTTTCAGGTAAATATAATAGTTAAAGTTGACGGCTCCAACACAAGGCTCACGCTTTTGGACGTCGCAAAGATTTGGATCCCCGAGCCTAGCACAGTAGAAGCGCTCCAGGATCAAATCAAGAATGAAGACTTCAAGATTTGTATTTTTCTTTTTAGTTAGTATTTTTAGATGATTTTGTCAAAACCTAGATGATAGAAGTAGAATACTTGGGATTGTCACACACACACTTTTAGTATTGCTTCATGGCTTCAAACAAATTTTCATACTAAATTTCTAACCTAATTTTTGGAGAAACATTGTTTGGAAAATCATTTTTAGAAAAACCGTTTTCCATTTACAAAAAGGATTTTCTTCAAATTAAAGTTCAAATATTTTTAGTGTTGATCTATGATCACATTCCAGTATTTATAACTCATAGAACTCTATTTTGTAAATCCCTATCCAAAGAATTTTTACCAAAAATTCCCCTTCCTTTTAGCAGCCTCTGGGAAAAACAGATCTGGCCAAGGCCGGTCGACCGACCCGGTCGACCGACATGCACCACTGTGCATGTGTGCACATCGGTCGACTGACCCAGTCGACCGGGAGCAAGTCTTTGCTCTCTGTTTTTCCCAGTCGACCCGATCGGTCGACCGACAGAGAGTTTCACTCTCTGGTTGAGACTGCGGTCGACCGTCCCGGTCGACCGACCTCTCAACGGTCGGAAATCCGACCGTTGACGGTCGACCGACCCGGTCGACCGGCAGCTGTCAGAAATTCTGACAGACTCCAACAGCTATATTTTTCTGAACAGATTTTTGTTGAGATTCTCCCCAACAACTCTTTTGACCCTTATAACCTAGTTTTTCATCCTCTATAAATAGAGGAAGGTTTCAAGAAGTTTGATACAAGATTTACAAGCAAAAATTCAAGTTTTCAAAGCTTAGCCTTTTAGCAAAAAGATTTTCAATTGAGCCAAAATTTTCAACCCTTTTCTTGAAGCAATCATCTACTTCTCTCTAGTCTTTTGCACCACACAATCCCAAAGTATTATTTCATCATCTTGGTTATAGGATTGTGCAAGTGAGCTTTTTGATCAAGTGTGATCAACCTTTCTTCATTGTGAGAAGTTGTAGAGGCATCGGCCTCAAGCGAGCGGGTGTGCTCCAAGTGGGTGTTGCGGCACCGCTAGAGATAGGACAAGTGTGTCCTTGTATTGACGATCCAGTGGGATCACCAATAGTGAAAATCCTTCATCGTGTTGAAGGCGGGGACGTAGAGCGTGGCTCGAACCTCAAAAAAATCTTTGTGTTTGCGATTATCCACTTTTCTCTAAACTCTATCTCTCTATTACTTGCTCTATTAATTTCTTATTCTCTTGCAAGTTCTTTTAATTGTGCTTATTTGTTAATTAGTTTTTAAATCCGCATTAATTGTCATTTTATATAGCCATCACCTATTCACCCCCCCTCTAGGTGTTTTCAGCATCCTCTTTGCATCTGAAACCCATAGAGCTTACTTTTCAACTGCAATCGCAATTCTATGCTCTTCGTCAGATACTTCCTTTCCAGGATCTCCCACAGCTGCCTTATAGATGTCTCATGCAACACCTGATACTTGATGTCTTGTGTCAGACAAGACCTGATCAAGCCGCACGCCAAATGGTTCATCTTGTCCCAATCTTCTTCCGTCGTTGATGCGCGTTTCTTCTCCAACCGTAGAGTGTCTTCAAGGTTTGATACCGTCAGCGCATCCATAACCTCACACCTCTACATACCAAAGTTGTTCGTCCCATTGAACTTCACCATATCAATCCTTGGATGTGGATACATGGATTTCACCGATGTGCTTTCTCCAGCCATCTTCTCAACTGATTCTTCAAAGCAATGTGGAAACAAACGGAGTTAGATAAAATAAACTAGATAAAGACAGGATCTTTACCTCCACACAAAAGCCTCGAAGAGTTTCCGAAGCAATCTACTCCACCAACTTGATTCCTCGAGCAATCTTCACACGCTGCTCTGAGATCGACACACGATCCCACAAACAGTCCCAACTCTGATCCGAGATCAACACATGATCTCCGCCAATCAGCAACAGATGCCCTTGAATTAACAGATGATCCCACGTCGAACCTAGGATGCTCTGATACCACTTGTTGTACCCCCGACACCACTCGTTGTGCGCAGCGGTTCACGAAAGAAGAGACACAACAACAACCACCTCTTTGAGGAATCCGCCTTCTGGCGGAGACTCGATTCAGCCGGAGAAACAATCAACGTAGCAGGAACAACCACCAATAGAGAAAAGCAATCAACGCACAAATTTAACGAGGTTCGGCCAACGTGCCTACGTCCTCGGGGCAAGGGAGAGAGAGATCTTTATTGATTCAATAGTCAATACAACTATTACAAGAGAGAAACTTGAGGGAGGCAAGGGATTCTTCTTAGGGATTTTCAGGGATACAATACATGAGGTCTCTAGCCCCTATTTATAGCCACAAAGTCCCTGGATTTATGGAAACCCAGGTTGGATTCATTCCCAATCAGAAAAGGAATTTGAATCCTAAAGGAAACTCCAGCCGTGTCTGTCGGTGGACCGGCCGGTCGGCCGACCCATGCCACGGTCGACCGGCCCGGTCGACCGCGCCTACCCGAGAGCGAGGCCACCCGAGAGCGAGGCCACTTCAGTCGGTCGATCGGAGCCGGTCGACCGCTTCTTCCTGTGCACACCCGTGCACGCCGGTCGACCAGGCCGGTCGACCGGGAGCACTCTTCTGGCCTACTCTATGCGCCGTTTCTTTCTCCTTTGTCATCCGATCTCTGTGCTACCTTCTTCCATCTCCTCTATCTCCTCTATCCCACCCTTCAGAAGAAGAAAAAACGCAAAAAACAAAAAACAAAGACAGAATACAAGCTGAAAATTATGTGACCAAAAAGCTTAGACTAATATTTTAAGATCCAACATTTTATTTATGTATTTTACTTTATTTTACATCTATAGGGAGAGAGGAGATAGAGGAGACAAAGGAAGATAGCACAGAGATCGGAAGACAAAGGAGCAAGATAGCGGATTGAGGCAGGCCAGGGTAGCTCCGGGTCGACCGCACGGTCGACCGGTGGAGAAGGCCGGTCGACTGCCCGGTCGACCGGTGTGCACGACGTGCATAGGGTTTAACCCGGTCGACCGCCCGGTCGACCGTGGCATAGATCGGTCGCCCGCCCGGTCGACCGACTGAAAGCAGGCTGCTCTCTGTTTGGGTCCAGTCGATCGCCCGATCGACTGTGGACATGGGTCGCTCGACCGGCCCATGTCGACCGGCCAGTCGACCGACAGACGCGTTTTGACTTTCCTTTTGGGATTCAGATTCCTTTTCTATTCAGCTGGGATTTCCTAAAACCCAGGGACTCTATGGCTATAAATAAGAGCTAGAGCCCTCATGCATTGTATCTCTGAAAGTTTCCTCAAGTATCCCTCTATATTAGTTTGTATTGATCATTGAATCAATAAAATCTCTCTCCCTTGCCCCGAGGACATAGGCATGTTGCCGAACCTCATTAAATACTGTGTTGATTATTTTTCTCTATTATTTTCTCTATTCTTGTCGTGTTGGGTATGTCTCCGGCTACATCTGGCGCCGCCTGGTTGGTGGATTCCTCAGAGAGGTTGTTGTCCTGCACACAACAATTGGTATCAGAGCATCCCAGGTTCGTCGTGGGATCGTGTGTTGATTTCAAGGGCATCAGTTGCTGTTTGGCAGAGATCGTGTGTCAATCTCGGAGCGGCGTTGGGACTGTTTGTGGGATCGTGTGTCGATCTAAAAACAGCGTGTAGATTGCTCGAGGAATCAATTCAAAGGAGTAGATAGTTTCAAAAACTCTTCGAGGGTTTCGCGTCGAGGTAAAGATCCTGTCTTTATCTAGTTTGTTTTATCTAACTCCGTTTGTTTCCGCATTGCTTTGAGGAATCAGTTGAGAAGATGGCTGGAGAGGGTACATCATCGGGAAAATTCATGAATCCACATCCGCTGAGGATTGATGTGGTGAAGTTCAATGACAGGAACAACTTTGGTATGTGGAGGTCTGAGGTGATGGATGCGTTGACGGCATCAAACCTCGAAGACACTCTACGGTTGGAGAAGAAGCGCGCATCAACAACTGAAAAAGATTTGGACAAGATGAACCGTACGGCGTGTGGCTTGATCAGGTCTTGTCTGACACAAGGCATCAAGTATCATGTGTTACATGAGACAACTGCGAGGCAGCTGTGGGAGATCCTGAAGAAGAAGTATCTGATGAAAAGCGTCGAATCGTGGTTGCAGTTGAAAAGTAAGCTTTATAGTTTTCAGATGCAAAGAGGATTCTCCATCAATGAACACTTGAATCGCTACACGAGGCTTCTTACAGATCTAGTTAATGTGGATGTGGAGACCAATGAAGAGGATAAGGCGTTAATCCTATTAAATACTCTTCCTAGGGAAAAGTATGAGACCTTGACTCTTACATTGATCAATGGAAGAAAATCTCTTAACTACAGTGAGGTGTCTGCTGCTTTTGTAAGTTATGAAGCAAGAAGACAAGACTGACTGTCTTCTTCAGGGAACATAACAGCAGAGGCATTGGCGGTAAGAGGCAGGAGTTCTAATAGGAGGGAAAGAGATGATCAGGAAAGATTAAAGTCCAGATCAGGCTTCAGAGATCTGAAGAGGAATCAGTGAGCCTTGTGCAAGGAACTAGGACACTAGAAAGTTGATTACCCGAAGACCAAATGTAAGAAGATGGAGTCAAACACCGAAGCGAATCTCGCACAGGCGGATGGATCAGATTCAGACTCATCGGTACTCTCTCTCTCTCTCTGTTACTACTCCTACTGTTGATTACTTAGATAATGCTGAGTGGATCTTAGATACCGGAGCCACCTATCATGTGTGCTCGAACAGGGCCTGATTTTCAAGTTTTAAGAAGCTAGATGGATGTTACACGGTCATGGGTGATGATCATGATGATCATCCGTGTAATATAGAAGGGATGGATACAGTCCGTATTAAGATGGAAGATGGGATAATATGAGAATTGAAGGAGTTGAGGTATGTACCTCAACTCAAAAGGAATCTTATCTATGTTGGCATTTTGGGAGCGTTGGGTCTTGTGGTATTGATACGAGGTGGTGTTTTCAAGATGACCAAAGGCTCAAGGTGGTTATGAAGGGCATCCGCCGGGAAAATCTCTACTACTTGAAGGGTAGTATGGTTACAGGTCATGTGGAGACTTCTACTTCTTCAGATGATGGTTGCACAAAGGTCTGGCAGGTGAAGGTCAGACATAAAGGTGAAAAGTCTTTGCAAGCTCCTGCAAAGAAGGAATCATTGGAAGGTGCTGCTACCTGTAACTTGGAGGGTGAACACAGCGTTCTGGACAAGAAGAAGGTGAAATTCAGTACCAGTACTCACCGCTCAGAAGGTCTTCTTGATTGTATTTACGTAAGCGTTTGGGGACCTGCTAAGACTGCATCGCTTGGAGATCATAAGTACTTTGTCTCTTTTGTTGATGATTTATCTAGACATTGTTAGATATATCCTATGAGACAAGGTGTGAAGCCCTAGATATGTTGGTGAAGTGGAAAGGAAGAATGGAGAAGTAGACAGGTAGGAAGATCAAGGAGCTACAGATTGGTAATGTTGAAAGAGACATGAACCAATTCTTACGATTTGGCCAGAACACTGGTATTGGTACTCACTTCACAAAAGTTATACATGGGTTGGCTAAGGAAGTAAATCGTTCCTTGCTGAAGAAGGTTCGGTGGTTATTGTCTAATGTACGATTAGACAAATCGTTTTGGGCTGAGGCGATTGTGTATGCTAGCTACCTCATAAATGGATCGACTGCGATAGGAGAAAAAACTCCATTGGAAATTTGGTCTGGAAAAGCTGCTCAAGATCATGGTTTGCTGCGGGAATTTAAAAGTCCGACCTACTTCAGTGCCAAAGATGGTAAGGTTAATCCGCGAGCAAAGAAGTTTGTATTTTTGGGTGTCAATAGAAATATGAAAGGCTACAGGTTGCAGGACCCCAAAACAAGAAGATCGTGTTGAGTGGCATGTCACATTTGATGAGACTTCAGCAAGTGGAGAGAACGAAGACCAAGGAAGTATTGCAGCAGGTGAAGATTGATGCTACTTCACCATCTCCAGTTAGTTCGGCATCAGTGAAGACTTCACCGGATGTGACACCGGGTGGAGATCATGTAGCCAGGGTTGATGCTGAACAAGTTGAAGACATTGATGATAATGTCGAATTATTTATAGCCATTGGAACCAAGGTAAAACCACGTACGTGGGTGAATAAGCATGAATCTCAAGCTTATAATCGTGATAAGCTCAAGTTGAAGGCCGTTGTTCTCCATGATGGTAGTGAGGAGGTTCATATGACTCAGCCAGATAGGTTCGCTGCTGAAAATTCAGGTACAAATGCTTGAGCTTGATGGAGCTCATTTGAATGAATTACGGTTTGCTTGATCCTTTGGGCAAGGTACGTAGGCAGCCGTAAAGGCGCAGCCACGTTTGGTGATGCAACCCGTATGAAGCTGATTGGATTCTCGAGAAGCTGATTGGAACTTCACATAGAGGTGGAGAGACTTCACGCAGAGGTGAAGTGTTGTGGGTAGTTGGACTTCACGTAGAGGTGAGGTGTTGTGATCTCGATGAACATATGATCTTCTGGTGAGAAGATATTTGAGCTTGCATAGGAGAAGTGTGCATCCAGTTTGTTGAAGCGATGATGGTGTTCGGTATGCTCTACTTAGAATTGGTTGGACCGTCAGTTGAAGATATGTAGACTGGAGAAGAGCCAGTCAGTTGAAGAGTTAGTGTTGGCTCATGATGAGTTATTCGTGAGGTCATGTAGTTGCTGAGTTGGAGACACGTTCGGTGATCGGTATGTATGAACTTCTCCTAAGGTGAAGTGTAGGGAAGGCATGTATGGTGCATCCCAGCTGATAGCTGAGCTAAAGGTTCCAAAGATTGTGTGTCGATTTCGTCCAGAGCACTCATGCTGAGATCGTGTGTCGATTTCACCGAGATCGTGTGTTGATTTCGAGACCGGAGTTCGTTGGAGATCGGCTCAGATTTGAAAAATCTTCACCGAGGTGGAGAATTGTAGGGAGAGAGGAGATAGAGGAGACATCAGAAGATACCACAGAGATCGGAAGACAAAGGAGTAAGACGACACATTGAAGCAGGCCAGGGTAGCTCCCGGTCGACCGCATGGTCGACCGATGGAGAAGGCCGATCGACTGCCCGGTCGATCGGTGTGCACGACGTGCACAGGGTTTAACCCGGTTGACCGCCCAGTCGACCGTGGCATAGACTAGTCGACCGCCCGGTCGACCGACTGAAAGCAGGCTGCTCTCTGTTTGGGTCTGGTCGACCGCCCGGTGACCATGGACATGGGTCGGTCGACCGGCCGGTCGATCGACAGACGCATTTTGGCTTTCTTTTTTGGATTCGGATTCCTTTTCTATTTGGGATCGAATCCAGCTAGGGTTTCCTGAAACCCAGAGACTCTGTGGCTATAAATAAGGGCTAGAGCCCTTAGTACTGTATCCATGAAAGTTGCCTCAAGTATCCCTCTGTATTAGTTTGTATTGATTGTTGAATCAATAAAATCTCTCTCTCTTGCCCTGAGGACGTAGGCACGTTGCCGAACCTCATTAAATACTGTGTTGATTGCTTTTCTTTATTGTTTTCTCTATTCTTGTTGTGTTAGGTACGTCTCCGGCTACATCAGGCTCCGCCTGGTTGGTAGATTCCTCAGAGAGTTTATTGTCCTGTGCATAACAACATCCAAATTTTTGATGTGGGATTATTTAAATCACATGTGCTCAACAGCTTGAATAAACTTATACCTATATGTTGTGTATATTACAATTGATATCAGCTTAGACGAAAAGATCAAAATAAGTGTAACAACATCTTATATCTGTGTTTATTATTTGGGTATTAGAGATATTATGGAAACAAGAATCGGTTAAAAGGGTTGGCAATAAGCAATTCTTAGTTTCGTGGCAATCAATTACAACTAGGGGAGAGCATTTAAATAATAAAATCGATCAAACGAGCAAACCGCAAATGTTCGACGGTTTGGTTCGATTTTTTACAAAGCGGTGCGGTTGCGGGTTAGGTTTAGTATTTAGAGTAGTTCAGTTTATACGGTTTGGTTTGATTTCACAGTTTTGTAAATCGAACCGACCGAAAATGAATGAATCAGCGTGTGTATCAGTGTGTGTGTGTGTGTGTGTGCGCGCGCGCGCGTGCGTGCAGGGGCAGAGGTAGGGGGCATGTGCCCCCCCCCCCCCCCCCCCCCAAAAAAAAAAAAAAAAAAAAAAAAAAAAACAGGCACGTGCCTCCCCACCCTCCCGTGCCTCCTCTCGAAAAGTAATTCTATATATTCTTATTCCTATTATTACTATAAATATATTTTGCTAGCTTTCTTTTATACATGAAAACCTTGTAGCTTAGTGGTGTTTGACTTTAATCTTTAGTTGACATACCTTACCTTAATTCAAATCCCATTCTAAGTTTCTTTTCCTTTTTTTTTCTTAACTCCTTTGTGTTTTTTCTCTAATTTTTTCTAATTTTCCTTTGTTAATTCTTCTAAGTAGCTCTTTATTAATCAAAGATATGCTACAGGTTTTATTCCTTTTCTCCCCTCAAGCTCCTAATATATCACAAAAATGAAATAAAGAGAATGAAAAGAAAATTTGGAAAAAAAGGGAAATAATTAAATAGAAAAGATATATTATTTAGAGTTCAAATATTAATTTAATAATTATAATAGTATAAATATAGAATACATTTTAATTTAAAAATAATAGAGATTACTTCTGAAGGCAATTAGAATGTATTTAATAATTAAAAAGTTTTAAACATTATTAATTTAGAGTAGAATTATAAATTTTTGATTTAAAGATATTAGAGTTATAATTCACTTTTTTCGAATCAGATTTCAATAAATTTGATAATAATATTTTTTTTAAATTCAATAAGCACATACATTTGAGAAAACATATTTTAAAACTTTCAATTTTGATTGTAAACATTTCATGTTCTTCGAATTACATCTCATATCATAAAAGTCTAATATTATATTACTATCAAACTAGAAAAGAAATTTTCATCCACTGTTTCTGTCACGTGGGAACTAAAGAGAATTTTGACTCCTCGTAATGCGTGTGATATTCTCCAAACATTTAATCAGCAAAGTGAGATATCTCTAGACCTGAATATGCAAATCAAGAGAAGTCAGGAAACTCCCAATGAATATGTTAAATGAGAGAAGTGACATAGTACAATATAGTAATAGCAATCGATGTATTGTGAATACAATATCAATACAATATATATGTGAACAGTAATGAAAATAGACTATAACAGAATCATATGTTAAGTTAGGTCATGTGTGTAGTCAGACGTCTAGCATGTCATGTATGTATTAGGTAAATAGAGTCAATTTGCAGTACATTATGAATAATTTATTCTCCTCCATTTTGAATAACTCAAACCTGTGGACAAGAACAGATATTTTAGATTCCTTAACTTTATTAGTGCCTTCGTGTGTTACCTGAAGAGTATGCCATATTTGATGTGCAGAAGTTGCTGTTGAAACACGGTTGAACTCTTCTTTGGTAAGGGCACAGAATAGAGCATTCATCGCTTTGGCGTCAAGGTTCGTGTTCTTCTTTTGATTTTCACTCCAAGCGTTGTAGTTGGTTGTGGGCTTGGTGTAAGATGCTTCTACGATGTTCCAAAAGTCGTAGTTGAGTGACTGCAAGTATATCTTCATTCTACACTTCCAATAGTTGTAGTTGGTTCCGTCAAATAACGGTGGACGTTGTGTAAAATGTCCTTCTTTGAATTGGGATGATGAGAACTCCGTTGCCATCTTTATTGTTGACTTGTACCCGCTCTGATACCAAATGTTGGATCAGAGCGTATACGCCGGTTCAGGGTATGAAATGTGAGGCCGGCTCTGAAACCAAATGTAGGATCGCCGAGATAATGACAAATGCGGAACTATCTCTGTTGGCAACAATGATCTAAAATACACAAGTCAACATAACACTAAAACAAGAAGGATTAATCGTTAATCAAAGAAGTAACTTGCAATAAAGGAAATTAAATCTCAGAAATTGATAAACGCAAACAAAGAGATTTATCCTGGTTCGGTCCTTGTGACCTACATCTAGTCCCCAAGGCACCCGCTTGAGATTTTCCTTTAACTTGACTTTGCAACCCAAAATCAATACACCATGTACACCACTTGACAAATCCCCTTCGCCAAATGTATACACCTTCTCTTCCACCAAGAGAACACCTTCTCTTCCACCAAGAGAATACCTTCACCTTATACAACTGCCTCTACAACCAAGAAGCCTCCTGTGTACAATGATTTGCTTTGAGAATTATAATACTTTTCCTATAGCCTTGGTACTTAATGTGTATGTGGACAAGGTTCAGTATAGGAAACAAGAACTTCAGAGAATCTTCACAATGGAAATGTCTTTTGGTGAAGAACTGAAGTGGGAAAAACAGTTTTCAGGTTTGCAGATTTTTGGCTTTGGAAAACTGATAAAATCTCTTGGTATTTGGCCTTTGATATAACTTTCCTATTTATAGCTGAAGACTATGGTTAGTTAGGGAGTTAATAGGTGCAATTTGAATCAAAGGAACGTTGAAAACAGTTGCACAAAAGACCAACAGTCAGAAACTGTCCAACAGTCAGAACTGCCTATTAGTCGACTTGCTTTTTGAGTTAGTCGACTAACCTAGGCAAAATTCCTTCTATTAGTCGACTAGGTTTGACTATAAGTCGACTAGGTCAGTGTATGTTGGAAGAACAGTTTCAGAATAACTACTTCAAGTCGACTGCAACTACCTTCAAGTCGACTTGGACCAAGGATTAGTCGACTAGGGGACTCTTATTAGTCGACTACAAGATGTATTAGTCGACTTGATTTTTCTGTCGGTCGACTAATAAAGAAACAGAGAGTTGGGTCAGATTCAGGACACAGGATTAGTCGACTTGGGTAACTGGGTTAGTCGACTACACATTGGTTAGTCGACTTATAATGGACATCAAGTCGACTAATGGACCAATGAAGTGTATGTTTGTGTCAAGGCTTTTACATGCTATTTCAACTTTACAAACCACACTTAATCAACTCTCCTTGGCACATCTTGATCATGTAGGACTCTTGATTCGTCATGTGTTAGAGCTCCAAATGAATTTGATCTTCACAAACGTCTTCATCGAAATAAGTTCCAACATTCTCCCCCTTTTTGATGATGACGCTTTGTGTGCACAAGTCCTCCCCCTGCAGAAGATATGTTATATTTTCCTCCCCCTGCAGAAATTGGGTTATAACAAATAGAGAAACACTTTATTCTTCCCCTGCAACAAATATATTAGTACATATATATATAATTGTTCTTTATCAATTTTTATATGGTACCTGCAAGATAAACGTTAGATGGTACCAAACATAAAAGAACATATTTAACCTTTAGGAGTCCAAATCCATTTAGAATTTGGTTTTCACCTGTTAATATACACATAGTTGTAAGAATCACATATATCATGAATGTATGAAGCAATATATGTATTTTTATCATGAAAATTTAAGTTCTTAGGAATCCATATAAACTTATTTTTCTTATGCTTTCTTTTTACAAAAGAACTATATGGATTACTATAACATGAAGATTTTGCAATAAATCCAATACCATGATTATCATGTGACAATTTCTGAAATGATAATAAATCATTCAAATTTTCTTTTCCTTTATTGAACTTAGTCACATTTTGCAAAAGATCTTCATATTTCTTTTTGAAAACTAACATGTCTTTATCCAATATAGAAATCCTTTCATTCAAAGATTTAGTTTCCTTTTTCAGAAAAATGTTCTCTTTTATAAATTTCTCATTTTCAATTTTCAAAGATGATATGACTTTTTCAAACTCATCTTGTTGTTGAGAATTTATAGATGAACATTGTAATGCATAACATGAATTTTCCTTTAAAAGTTTCTATTTTCTTTTGACAAAACTTTGTTTTTCAGTTTTTCATTTTTCAGATCAAGAAATAATTCATGGAATGCATTAGAGAGTTCAGAATATGATACCTCATCATCTTCAAGTGCCATGTAACATAGGTTGACACGTTCAGTGGATTCTTCTTCATCAGATGAAGATGAATCACTGTATTCTGATGATGCTTCGTAGTTCTTCTTCTTTCTGAACTTCTTACTCTTGTACTTATCTTTCTTCTTAAGCAAAGGACAATCCATCTTCATATGACCTGGTTTATCACAATTAAAGCATTTGAATTTACCTTGCTTTAGAAATTTCCTGAATTTCTTTGAGAGCATTGCCATCTCCTCTTCGTCATCATTGTCCGTGTCGGAAGATGCATGGAAGGCGAGTTCTTTCTTCTTTGAATGGTGTTGTCGTTCGTCCTTCTTCCTTTCTTCTAACTGCACTTCATATGCCATTAGATTACCGATTAGGTTTTCTAATGTCATAGTTGAGAGATCATTCGCCTCTTCAATGGCGGTTGTCTTTTTCTCCCATTCTGGTGTGAGTGCACGAAGGATCTTTCGAACTCTTTCAACTTGGGTGTAGTCCTTTCCAAGGGATGCTAATGTATTGGTGATGTCGGTAAATCTTGTAACCATCTCGGATATGGTTTCATTCTCCTCCATTTTGAATAACTCAAACCTGTGGACAAGAACAGATATTTTAGATTCCTTAACTTTATTAGTGCCTTCGTGTGTTACCTGAAGAGTATGACATATTTGATGTGCAGAAGTTGCTGTTGAAACACGGTTGAACTCTTCTTTGGTAAGGGCACAGAATAGAGCATTCATCGCTTTGGCGTCAAGGTTCGCGTTCTTCTTTTGATCTTCACTCCAAGCGTTGTAGTTGGCTGTGGGCTTGGTGTACGATGCTTCTACGATGTTCCAAAGGTCGTAGTTGAGTGACTGCAAGTATATCTTCATTCTACACTTCCAATAGTTGTAGTTGGTTCCGTCAAATAGTGGTGGACGTTGTGTAGAATGTCCTTCTTTGAATTGGGATGATGAGAACTCCGTTGCCATCTTTGTTGTTGACTTGTACCCGCTCTGATACCAAATGTTGGATCAGAGCGTATACGCCGGTTCAGGGTATGAAATGTGAGGCCGGCTCTGATACCAAATGTAGGATCGCCGAGATAATGACAAATGCGAAACTATCTCTGTTGGCAACAATGATCTAAAATACACAAGTCAACATAACACTAAAATAAGAAGGATTAATCGTTAATCAAAGAAGTAACTTGCAATAAAGGAAATCAAATCTCAGAAATTGACAAACGCAAACAAAGAGATTTATCCTGGTTCGATCCTTGTGACCTACATCCAGTCCCCAAGCCACCCGCTTGAGATTTTCCTTTAACTTGACTTTGCAACCCAAAATCAATACACCATGTACACCACTTGACAAATCCCCTTCGCCAAATGTATACACCTTCTCTTCCACCAAGAGAACACCTTCTCTTCCACCAAGAGAATACCTTCACCTTGTACAACTGCCTCTACAACCAAGAAGCCTCCTGTGTACAATGATTTGCTTTGAGAATTACAATACTTTTCCTATAGCCTTGGTACTTAATGTATATGTGGACAAGGTTCAGTATAGGAAATAAGAACTTCAGAGAATCTTCACAATGGAAATGTCTTTTGGTGAAGAACTGAAGTGGGAAAAACAGTTTTCAGGTTTGCAGATTTTTGGCTTTGGAAAACTGATAAAATCTCTTGGGATTTGGCCTTTGGTATAACTTCCCTATTTATAACTGAAGACTAGGGTTAGTTAGGGAGTTAATAGGTGCAATTTGAATCAAAGGAACGTTGAAAACAGTTGCACAAAAGACTAACAGTCAGAAACTGTCCAACAGTCAGAACTGCCTATTAGTCGACTTGCTTTTTGAGTTAGTCGACTAACCTAGGCAAAATTCCTTCTATTAGTCGACTAGGTTTGACTATAAGTCGACTAGGTCAGTGTATGTTGGAAGAACAGTTTCAGAATAACTACTTCAAGTCGACTGCAACTACCTTCAAGTCGACTTGGACCAAGGATTAGTCGACTAGGGGACTCTTATTAGTCGACTATAAGATGTATTAGTCGACTTGGTTTTTCTGTCGGTCGACTAATAAAGAAACAGAGAGTTGGGTCAGATTCAGGACACAGGATTAGTCGACTTGGGTAACTGGGTTAGTCGACTACACATTGGTTAGTCGACTTATAATGGACATCAAGTCGACTAATGGACCAATGAAGTGTATGTTTGTGTCAAGGCTTTTACATGCTATTTCAACTTTACAAACCACACTTAATCAACTCTCCTTGGCACATCTTGATCATGTAGGACTCTTGATTCGTCATGTGTTAGAGCTCCAAATGAATTTGATCTTCACAAACGTCTTCATCGAAATAAGTTCCAACATTTATAGCCCCAAAATAAAACTAGCCGTTAGGCTGATTTTTCAGCCTGTGATGGCTGGCGGTCGACCGCCCGGTCGACCGCTAACGGTCAAAAATATAACCGTTGGGCGCCAGCGGTCGACCGGCCGGTCGACCGTAATTTTCCAGAGAGCAAAGCTCTCTGGCTGGTCGACCGAGACCTGTGCCTGGCCAACGTGCACAGGTCTGTGCACGTCGGTCGACCGAGCGGTCGACCGACTCTGGAATCTGGTCGACTGGACCGGTCGACCGCCAGAGCTTGGCAGGCAATAATATGGGTCAGAAAAACTTGTTTAAAAATATTCTAATAAATCCCATAAATCTTCTAAAAATCAACAAAATTAGTTTTATCATTTTATATTGATATATAAACTTGCATTAAAAATTTCAACACAAATTTTAAACATATTGAACCATTTTAGTGTCTTACAAATTTTATCAAAAACCAAAAACTGTATTTTACCAAACATGGATTTTTCAATAGGAAATCTGATTTTTTCTAAAACACATTCAAATACAAAAACATGATACTTAAACGCTTTTAGGCATGTTGCATATGGACATAAGTCCAATATACATGAAACATATACATATCATAGTTTTTGTCTTTAAATCCAAAAATATATGTTTTGTCAAAAATACCAAAACATAAAACACATGAATAGGTAAGTCAAAATAAGTTTGCCTAGAAAGTTAAGCATGCATGTATATAGAATGAATCTATTATACATAAACCATTTAAACTTGTTTTGATCTACTATTCATGAAAACCAATGTCGGTTAAACTAAAAACCGAAAAACCAATATCCATAAAACGTGTGTGTTGTGCACTTGAGCATATCAACTATCTAATCTTTACACATGGATCTAAAACACAAACTAAATTAGGATACCTAAGTCTTTTTGATGAACTCCGTCTTCAAGTTGACTCGATCCAAAACGCGATCCACCGAGCTAGACTCCAACGAGTGCTATGTATGATCTTGATGCTCGGGCTCTGGAATCACCATGTGAAAGGCTTCAAAACTCCTTGTTGAAGCTCATCACCAACTAATATCTTGATAAATGATCTGAAACTAAAATCACAAGATTATTAGTAAACATAACTACATGAGTTAATCATCATCAAAACTAGAGTGGAAGGCCTCTGGGCCAACAATCTCTCCCTTTTTGATGATGACAAAAACTCATGGAGTTATATATGCATGGATTAAAGTTAAGCTTCAAGGAAGCTCCCCCTTAACTCATGCATAGCAAATAAACAATAAGATGTGGCAATGAAGCACATGCAATGCAAATATAAGGAGATAAATATGTTAATCAAACATAAAACTCATAAATTCTTTTTCTCCTATTTGCAAAACAAAACATATATGCATAAACATGACTCCTGAAAACATGCATATATACCAAATACTTCTCCCCCTTTTTGTCAATCATCAACAAAGAGTCAAAGTAAAAACAAATCAATAAATTCTTCTCCCCCTTTTTTTGTTCGAAACAAAGAATCAACAAAGGGGTTAAAAACAATAAAAGCAATGTTCTCCCCCTTTTTGTCTAAAAACAAAAATGATGTAAATAAGGGGTGACAATCAATTAAGATACCAAAAAAATATGTCAAAGTAGTGCATCTTGATACCAATTGAAAGGAAACATAAAAACATTGATACCAATTTAAGAAGCAAAAGCATCTTGATACCAATAAAAAACATTCAAATAAACATCTTGATATCAATAAAGAGTATTATTCTTTTTAAACATATGATACCAATTGAAAATATTTTACAATTTTTTAAATTCATTTTCTATCATAAAGTAAGGGAGTGAAAATCTAGAGTAAACAAAATTCCAATTGAAAGATAAAATATGAGTTTTCTCCCCCTTTATGAAATACCAATTGAAATTATGCAAAAGCTTGTATTAGCATACCAATTGAAAAACTAATCAATTGAAATATGATATTCATTTAAAAATTCAAGCTTTAGCATAAACATATATATGTATGAAAAATTAGATACCAATCGAAATTGATACTATTTGAAGTGAAAGCATACATACATAAAAATATATATGAGTATACAAGAAATATCAATATTGATACCAATTGAAAAGATCCAATGATACCAATTGAAACAACAATAATATCAAATGTATATCTCATATAACCTACCACCCATTTCATGTTCAAGTTTAAAATGATTTTCACTGTAAAGCATACATGAGCATGATCTCCCATCCAACCGCCCTTAGAAGGTAGGGTTTTCAAAAATAGGTTTGAAAAATATAAAGTATGTTTGAAAACTCTACCATAACGAAGAATCCGAACTAATTAAATGGAAAAACTTCTAAACTAGTACGAAATCTTTCAAGTAAGGAATAAAACAAAATCATATTTCATGAAATACATGTAAATCACATGGCACTAAACACTCAAAGTCCATAAAGCTCATATCATACTCATGAAAACAAAGTCATGAGAAAACAATAAGTAGGTGAGTGTACAAGATATATGTGAAAACATATAATCATGAAAATAGACATTCAAGCTCAATATTCCTCAAAACATGAAAATCATCAAAACTTATTTAATCTTCAAGGCATATGTATGTCTTATACAAACTAAAGTATACATACATATCCAAACACAACGAGTCCACAAATGTATATGCATGAAGGCACGCGGCTCAAAGGATGTATATGCATAATCAATAGTTTGAATAAAATGGACATATACATGAAGTTAAACAAAAATCACATGAACATGAAAACAAAAATAGGAATACAAGTCAAATGCATGAATCATCAAAACTAGACTCTACTAACACATCTAATGGGTACAAATGAACGTTCAAGCATAAACATATAAAGATCTATTTGTGGCCCACTATATGTACAAGTATATATCCTAGTTTTAATGAAAACTAACATTTAAACAAGTAATCAAATCATGAAGTATAAAACGAGATATAAATCAACATGATAAACATAAACATGATTATTATGTAAATCCACATGTTATTAGAGCTATGATAAACATGATAGCTAAACATATACGAGAACACAAAATAATGGTTCATATGAAACATGGGTGTCTCAAAATGCTATACATGCATGTCAATGATCTAATAATCATGGCATTTTCATAATAATCAAAACATGCTATAAACAAATGAAATGAAAGTATGTAAAAATAAACGAGAGTTAGAGATCGATACCAAAATCGATGAAGGTACCTCTCTAGTTCTCCAAACCAAGGTGGTCCTCCCACCAAACATCCCTTGAAAGTGATGCATCCAAATGGTCATCATGAAGCTCGGAACGCATCCACTCCAAGGTACCGCTACTCTCACGTCATGTGATAGCCCTACATCAAATACAATAGGGGTGGTACTTGGTACCCACAACTTTTTAGGTCCACGGGGGTTAGCATCTTTCCTAACCCAAACAAATTTATTTGCTAAATTTACATCATGTATTCTATCAAAGCAAAATCTAGCAAGGTGGCCCTTACGTCCACAATGTGTACAAGTGTACACATGAGCATACATGTAATGGTGGTGACCGTGAGTAGCATGTGTATGCCGTGTATGGTGTGCATGCATAGATGGAACTTGTTTCTTTCGAGACAAAGATTCCAAACGTGTATGACTCAAAACACATTGGCTCAAAGTGGAGCCCAAACAATCTATACTCTTCTTAAGCATGGATATATCATTTTCAATTAAAGAAGAGGTATGGCATGCAATGGATGAACTAGGTGAAGCTATCCTAGCATGGCAAACATGTGAATCTATATTATTTTGCAAAAATTCATTTTTCTTTAAACACACATCTAAATCCTTAGAAATAGAAGCAATTTTCATTTTCAAGGATTCATTTCTTTTAAAATAAAACTAACTTTTGAAGACAAGTTTTCATTTTTTTCAAAATTGTTTCACAATTATTTTTATTTTTCAAAAATTTATTTTCTTTTATGGCAAGGTCTAGTTGAGATTTCAATGAATCCCTCTCATTAGAAATCTCCACCTTTCTTGCAAAACCAAGTCAAGTCATGAAAGCAAATCTTTATTTTTCTTGTTAAGTCCTAGACTTTTCTTTTTCAAAATATTATATTTTTCTATTAATTTTTCACAAACAATAGATAGTTCTTCATTCAAAGCATTGGGATCAATATTTTCATCACATGAAGAACTAGCAACATCACTATCTAATTGAGATTCCGAATATACCTCAAGGGAGTTATTCCCTTGGACCATTAAGCATTATGACTCGGATTCTCTACTAGATTCCTCCGGTAGGATTGGCAATTGAAGCTTGGAGGTGGAGGTGGTCAACTTGTTCCACACTGCAAAGGCGGAATCAAAATTAGAAACACGCATAAGATAATTTAGATAGCGTGCTTCTAATAGCCTCAAGGGCTTGTGCATTGGCCCCTATATGATTGCTATTACAAAGACAGCATTTCTTGGTAGCGGCAAGGAAAACAGCAATCCTAGGGTTTTCAAATAACAACTCATCTTGGCCTTCCAAATATCAAGTCTAGAAATGTCAAACATAGGAGGGCTATCCATGAGTGCAAACAAATAATATGTAAATGCAAATGATAGATTAGCAAACCAAGATCTCACTCCTAGGTGGTTAAACCTAAGTATCAGGAGCGGAGGCTCTGATACCAATTGAAATCACCTAGAGGGGGGTGAATAGGTGATATGGCTAATCTAGAAACTAAATGCGGAAGTAAAACTAATTTGCAACTACACTTAGTACAACCAACGAGTGTAGCCGAATTCCCCGTGAAGGACTCTGGACTAACTCCTCTTGATTCCTCTGAATAAGAGTTGAGGTGCTATATGAAGCTTTCGTGGTTAAGCACAAGTGAGGCACACAAACACAAGCCAAGCATATAATGGATATATAACAATATGAATGATGCAAGGCACAACACAAGCAAACAGATAAGAATGATATGAATGTTGCACAACACAATTAAAGAGAGAGAGAGAGTTAAGAGTCAATGGATCAAACATAAACAACAAGATGTGTTTCGAGGTTCGAGCCCCTAGCTCTACGTTCCCGCCTTCACCGAGAAGGATTTCCAATCCACTAGGAGTACCGAACTCCTCTCTCAACCAAATACAATGCCACCGAGGCAATACAAACACCACCTCACACAAGAGGGGTAGGCCCGTAGCCAAACAACCACAATCCACCTCTACCGAAGAGGGATACAAATCCAATCCAACTCCACCTCACCAAGAGGGAGTAAACAACAACCTCAACCTCTACCAAAGAGGGAGCAACCAACAAAGGGTTTTTACAACAAGTGGTATATCTCAACCACAAACAATCTCTTTTTCCCACAAATAAATGATCCTAATAGAATAGGATAGAAGATAGCTCAAGTGTGGAAAAACTTAGAGTTTGGAAAACAAAAACTCAAAGAAAAATACTTGGGAAAACTCTTCGTAAAAGATAGAAATGAAAACAATACAAATTTCCCAATTTTTCTATTTTCTTTGATTTTTCAAAAACTCTAAAACAATAAAGATTGATCTTTTGAAGCTCTAAACACTTTTGAAAACTTGTTTTAAACACCAAGAAAGGAGCGAAATTTTAGCCCTTGAAATCTTAACTAAAAACTCAAAGCAATGGGGTATTTATAGCCCCAAAACAAAACTAGCCGTTATGCTGATTTTTCAGCCTGTGACGGCTGGCGGTCGACCGCCCGGTCGACCGCCAACGGTCAAAAATATGACCGTTGGGCGCCAGCGGTCGACCGGCCGGTCGACCGTAATTTTCCAGAGAGCAAAGCTCTCTGGCCGGTCGACCAACCGGTCGACCTAGACCTGTGCCTAGCCAACGTGCACAGGTCTGTGCATATCGGTCGATCGAGCGGTCGACCGACTCTGGAATCCGGTCGACCGGACCGGTCGACCGCCAGAGCTTGGCAGGCAATAATATGAGTCAGAAAAACTTGTTTAAAAATATTCTAATAAATCCCATAAATCTTCTAAAAATCCACAAAAATAGTTTTAACATTTTATATTGATATATAAACTTGTGTTAAAAATTTCAAAACAAATTTTAAACATATTGAACCATTTTTGTGTCTTACAAATTTTATCAAAAACCAAAAACTGTATTTTACCAAACATGGATTTTTGAATAGGAAATCTGATTTTTCCTAAAACACATTCAAATACAAAAACATGATACTTAAACGCTTTTAGGCATGTTGCATATGGACATAAGTCCAATATACATGAAACATATACATATCATAGTTTTTGTCTTTAAATCCAAAAATATATGTTTTGTCAAAAATACCAAAACATAAAACACATGAATAGGTAAGTCAAAATAAGTTTGCCTAGGAAGTTAAGCATGCATGTATATAGAATGAATCTACTATACATAAACCATTTAAACTTGTTTTGATCTACTATTCATGAAAACTAATGTCGGTTAAACTAAAAACCGAAAAACCAATATCCATAAAACGTGTGTGTTGTGCACTTGAGCATATCAACTATCTATTCTTTACACATGGATCTAAAACACAAGCTAAACTATGATACCTAAGTCTTCTTGATAAACTCCGTCTTCAAGTTGACTCGATCCAAAACGTGATCCACCGAGCTAGACTCCAACGAGTGCTATGTATGATCTTGATGCTCGGGCTCTGAAATCACCATGTAAAAGGCTTCAAAACTCCTTGTTGAAGCTAATCACCAACTAATATCTTGATAAATGATCTGAAACTAAAATTACAAGATTATTAGTAAACATAACTACATGAGTTAATCATCATCAAAACTAGAGTGGAAGGCCTCTGGGCCAACAATATATATATATAAATAAGATGAAAACACAAAGAAATTGTTTATTTAAATAGACTTAAATGAGGAAACACATCCAATAATTTTCAGAATTTGAAATATGACCTTTTCAGATTTTCACTATTATGTTTAAATATTTTTCTATAGAACAATTTATTTAACAATCTCAAATAAGTCAATTTTTCTGAAATTAGCAACCATCCAAAAAAATATAATCTCACGATTAAATACATGCACGAACTGATAAATCAAATGTATAATATTTACACATGACTAGATTAAGAGCTTTACAATTTTACTAACGTTTAGAAATTTATTAAGCAATTTAAATAGACGAATATTAAATGATGATCATTATTATTTTAATAAATAATAATTAATTTAAAAAATAAAAATACGCACAAGGCAATTCATTTTGTGTTTAATATTATGTGAATTTGAACTGTGATTAACTTGCGAGGAACTGTGATTAAACTTGAACAATAATTTAAATATAAAATAATATTTATTGAAAAAGAAATAGTCAAAACACTCACATTGGGTTTCTGAAGATTTACAGGAGATTACATGGATTTTAGTACCCTATAATGGCTGTGAGTGTGCAGTCTCGTTTCCATGATTCTAGCGCCTTTAGAATCGCTCGAATCGGACTTCGAATGATCGAGATACAATCCAAAAATCAAATATGCTGCTAACGAGTCTAGATTTGCTCTGTTGCGGGTCGCATCCAGAAGCGGGTCGAGTTGCGTGGTTATTGGGGTTACAGGGTTGGATCTCTAGGTGGGGATCCAGTTAAGAAGGGAATAGAGAGACAAAGAAAGGAAGAGAAATATAGAGTAAGAAACACAAAGAGATGTGTGCATGTGTCGGTGGCTACGGCCATGGGGAGCAGCCAGGGGTGAGAGGGGGTGTGGCGGCGCGCTGTTGAGGTCGCCGACAAGAGGGAAAGAAGGAGGAGGTCACGAGAAGAGGGAGAGTTGGTGTTGGCGGCGCTCGCGGGCAGCAACAGAGGGTGTGAGGTGATGGTGGCCGTGAGGCATGCGATCGGGGATGCCAGAGAAGAAGAAGATGATGGGGAGGTGATGGGTTCAGTGGTGTTTGCGCGAGTGTAGGAGGAGGCATGGCATGACGAGCGCTCGTGACTGGGTCGTGGCCATGATGATGAGTGCTTGGTGGAAGGCGACAGATGGTCAGCGAGTGGGGACAGACCCTGGCAAAGGGTGGCGTGAGCGGGTGCAGCGTGGAGACAGGGAAGAGGGGGAGGACGTGGGTGATGGGGTTCGGTTCATGTGTGTGAGCCACACACATATACAATAAGAGATCCAATCCTTCGTTGACACGTGGATTGAAACTCTTATAATCTCTTATAATATGTGTGTGAGCACACACACATACAAAAAGAGAACCAATCCCGCGTTGACACGTGGATTGAAACTTTTATAATATGTTATGTGTGTTAGGCCTCACACACATATTATAAGCGATTATAAGAGTTTCAATTTACGTGTCAACGCGGGATTGGTTCTCTTATTGTATGTGTATGTGGCTCACACACATGAGCCGAACCCGTGGGTGATGTGGGGAAGATGAAGATGAATTTAGAGAAAGTTATATATATATATATATATATATATATATATATATATATATATATATATATATATATATATATATATATATATATATATATATAGGTCTTCGTGTGAGAAACTTTCTCACACGAAGACCGTGAGAAAACCATATAGGGGCGATCATGTGCATGATCCGAACCGTTCATCTTGATCTATATACGTTATTTAGGTTACCAATAAAAAATCACGTGAGTTTAAATCTTTTTACCCATGCAACAAGTGGTTACAAAACATACGTTTATTTGTCGTAGAATAAACATGCCACTTGATGCATGGGTAAAAAGACTTGAAATAGCGTGATTTTTTATTAGTACTCTAATTAGAGTATGTAGATCAAGATGAACTGTTCGGATCATCCATAAAATCTCTCTTATATGGTTTTCTCACGAAGCTTATTTTGAGAAAGTTTCTCATTTGAAAATTTTCCTATGTATATATATGTATATATATATGTATATATATATGTATGTATGTATACGTGTATATATATGTATGTATGCTAACAATCAAGCCACACTGGTGTGGTTAGTGCGCTTTGCGAGTTCAAATCTTTTCATTTTTTGGGTGCAGAAAAAGGGGATTAGTGGGCCTGGGCTTCGGTTAAAAGAAATAGAAAAGGAAATGATAATTGGGCTTGGGATCTTGGGCCTAGAATAAAATGGATAAGATGGAAAAGAAATGATCATTGGGCTTGACCTGTAGGCTTAAAACATAAGAAGTGAAAACGAGATAGAATGACATAAAGAATAATAAACATGATGACGATGATAATAATAATAATAAAGAATGTTAATAATAATTAGTAATAATTAAAATAATATCTCAGGCTAAATAATGATAAATTTCTTAATGCAAAATATACATACATCTTAAAATATTATTTTCATTATTAAATCATTGTATTAAAAAATATAAATATTATAGTTTCTATTTGTTTTCTTAAGAGAGATTGAAAGCTATTATATATGTTTGTGCCATTCCGTCTTTGAAATCCTGCCTCCACTACTTTGTGTGTATGTCACTGAGCGTATGTCACTGAGCTTTCGAAAGCTTCATAGAAGCGTTCGAAAACATCACAACAATTTGCTCAGCACTCTGAAAATCTGGCACTCTGAAAATCTGGCTGAAGCTTTCGAAAGCAGTTTACTCAGCTCCTTGTAAACTGGCTGAAGCTTTCAAAGGATGTATGCCAAACCGCAAAATCGGACCAAAATCACACTACAAAATTCAATGCGGTTTGAGTTAGGTTTGGATATGAGATCGGTTCGGTGCGGTTAGGAAAGTGGTTGGATTCGATGCGGTTAGGAAATTTTTTTGAGAAAAAACGCAACGCAACCGGCTGATGCTCAGCCCTAGTTGCAACTGAATTTTTTAGTTCGGGTATATAGGAGATATAGTGTCAGATATAACTTAGATTGATATAAGAAAAATAAAAGTGCTTATTCCCCACCTTTTCCTCTTTCCAAAGAGAGAGACCCCTCAATTGACCTTAACAATGTTACCAAGTCCTCGGAGCTCATCCTTCAAACTTAAGATGAATAAAAAAACTGTGGAATTCCACTCAAAATGCTTGATCCCAACATAATAAAGCACCGCAATTCAATAACAAAAACAAGAAGCATCAGAGACGATGAACATCTCAACCAGAGAAAAAAGGGCGACAAATTCAACACATCAAGAATCATGGTAATTAATTCAGAAAACACAACTTTTTCCTTCCGATAATTCCAGTCTACTGTAAACAGTGCAAAAATTCACTAATTAACAAAAAAAAAAAAAAATAAATCAAACTAGTTCATCCATAAATAAAGCATTCTCTCTAAGAAAATGAAAATCCCCCATATGGAGATAGCAATAGGAATTCAAGACGCCATCAGAATTCCGATACTGCAGTGAAGCACTCATCACCGATACTGCAAAACAAAAGGAAGGATCAATAAGCACTATTGTGTACTATAAACAAAGTTGAACATTAAAAAGAGAAGAAATATGATTATTTTACATTTGAAAAATGCCCCATTAACTATGAAATTGAGATGCAACTTTGGGGATGTAAAATGTGAATAATCGCTACCAAATAATTGTATACCCATACAGGTTGTTAATTTTACAAATATTTTACTTAATGATCTTTCAAGCTATTCACAGTTCCCTGGATTTGTTTACCCAGTATGTCACCTGCCTGACAAGGTCACTTGCTGTCATAAAAATAATTGCTGCAGTGTCATTTGTTCGAGACACTAATGTTTCTACCACTCATCACCGATGCATACTCAAAGAATACTTAAACATGATTCAGTTAAGATAACAAATTGCAAAATAAGCACAAAATTAACCAAGTGGATATCACGATAGGACACTTCCCTTTAATTTGACTCGTGTTTTTTTTAATGTTCTCTCTTCATAACTTTGTTAGCCTCCTTTTGTAATTTCCTTTTATGTTTCTTTTGTGGATGTTCCTTCCATTAGTGGCGTAGTCTTGTAACAAGAGTAATATCGATATGAGATGATATCAAAACATGTCAAAATATACATGCAAACAAACAACATGACCGACTCATGTGATTTCTGATGCAACAAGGTTAACTTCACTTAAACAATACTTGCTTTACTTTTAGTGTAGCATATTTCAACACCGAATACAGCAAAAACACAATAAAATTAAATGATACAGAAGCAATAAAAAAATATTCTACAGAAATAGTAGAAGTAAACTCATGCATGTATGAGTCTTAAAGAAGTTTACCTTAATGAAACCAATTTCTTTGGCATTACTACGAAAGCACTGCCTGCAGCACATAAGCCCGTACTTCCGGATCAATCCATGAGGGTTTCCACAGACTCGGCTGTAAACAAAGGCAGTCAACAAAAAGTAAGAACAGCGGCAGATTAACCCAATCATCTATTACAATATAAAAGCAACATCCTTAGTGTTCTTTTAGTTATGTTCTTTCTTTTATTTTCTTCTTTGCATTTTCTTCCCCCTTTTTCCTTCTGTTCAATGACAACAGATTGCTAATTCTATACTTAAATATACACATCATGTGTGGTCATACAAATCCAAAAAGCTATCAGTTCATGAAAAGAGGGATAAAGTCACCAAGGTAGGAAAGGTTGCCAATTTTCCTATTCCTTTTGTGTTTGTTAAAAGGAAGCGAGTTCAGACTTTCCTTTGTGACACTAGATCAATTTCTACCTACTAAGAACTGAAAAGTAGACCTTAATATGTCTCTTATGGGATAAAATGAGGCAAGAAGGCGCACAAATGAGAAGATTAAAACAATGCAGTCTGCAAAATGGCATGCATCAAGTTAAAAGACAGGACCGGGTTAACCAAGATCGCTCTAAAAGATATTAGGAGCAAGGACGAATAAGCTTACGTGGTTTGCTCTCCTTTATTTTTTTGGCTCATAGTTTCTTCTTTTCCTTCTCATTTTTACAACCAAAATAAATTTGAACTAAATTAAGTGTCTCTCCATTAAACCTCTGTTCTTCTATTTCTCTTCCTTTCTTCTACAATAGAAGATCAAAAGTGAAATAAAAAGAGTGGTGGGTTGGAGGACGAAGGGGATAGGTGGAACTCTTAGATGAGAGTTGTAATGCAACAAACTCCCGATCCACGAAATGTTGCAATGAGAACGGTTTGCCCATCAGTCATTTTCTAGCCCACTTTCCATAAGTAAACTGTTCTTTACCCCATCCAATTACCTTTTTAATGTTCATTACGTATACTTTTTCAAGACTTTGAAATCAATAAATAGCAAACTCCTATCTTACCGCAAGAACTGGCCTTTGCGTACACTTTGTTCTCTTAAAATCGTTAGTTATTCCAAAACTCTATTTTTTTTTTAATTTTTGAGAAGAAGCTAGCAGTTAACCACCAGCCTCTACACACACCCCCTTGTTCACATGTCCACCCATAGGGATTCGAATTGGCGACCACTGGGGAGCAAACCCACTGGCTTGAACAGCGGGCCACTCAGGGGGGTTTATTCCAAAACTATATGCTAATTGGTACAGCGAATTACTGATTTATGGCTAAATTTCAGGTTTTCTATAGGCTTGTTCCATTGAGTTTTATGTTCCATCATCAATATTTAGTAATTAAGTTCAATCTCCCGCGAACAATTTGTTATACAAGTATTGCAGTTATCTAGTTGTCATCTAGCAATGATGATCCTTAAATTTTACGTATTTTATGATATTTTCATAATTTTTTTTATTGCATACAAAAATCAAATTAACAAGATTACTTTTTCATCAACACTGCGGATCTAATTACTCAATACAAATTCCAGTAGCAATTTCCACAACAGTGTACTAAAAAAAGTAATTTCTTTTAACAAATTACAACTAATTTGGCAAAAACAAAGAAATAGCACCGAAAGTAGAGTTTTTTTTTAACAAATAAAATGAAAGCGATCGCTCACCAAGCGCGAGATCCAGGCCCATAGTTCTTGGGATGAGAGTTCCAAACGTTAGAATGCCCCATCTCTTGCTCTCTCAAATCGCACCGAAACCCTAATCTCTACCGCTAACGGCGGCGCTGAGTTTGGGGCATTTATAGAATGTCTCAAACCCTAAATTCGAAGTTCTTGATTCGGGTCGGGCTTAGAGGCCTCTATTAATTCATTCCCGGACCCGAAGCAATAGCGGGTCGGGTTGAAACATTATTGTTTGCCAGGTTAGTATCTATCGAACTTTAAATATTTTTGGTATTAAAACCCCAAAAAATTCTCAGTAAAGGTTTGAACTTTGAACCTAACCTCGAGTACTCTTCATCAATGGCGACGGGAGCTGGTTCGTCATTAACAAAGGTAAAATTTCTCTCTTTCTTCTTTGTGCTTGCTATTGTTTCACAATTAGCAAACTTTTATATCATAATTTTCTCAGATTGATGAAGACGAGGAGGTCTACGGATTCGAATCCGGTTGGGTGGAGGCTCGAACGTCATGCGATCATCTCTCTTCGCTGTCCTCCGTGCTCTCACAGATCCCCGTCCCTACTTCTCCTTGCTCTAGGTCTCTGATTCTTCATCTCTAAAACCCTAATCTTTGTGTTTGGGAATCAGATTATAACCCTTTATATTGTTGAATTAGGAACTATGTTTTTAAATGCTAAATATTTTGTGTGTTGTTTAACTGATTGGGCTGCTGCGATTTTATTGTGTTGCTATTGGACTAAGGAAAGAATGAGACTAACCTACAAATATGCATCAAAAACAAGTTTATTTTTGGTTGTTGTCAAGTACAATATTTGCTCACACCTTCAAATGTTAGCCCATTTTGATTGGGAACAAATCGGTGGTAACAACAAAGTATAGAATGGTGTAAGAATCACACGTACTATTGTAAACCTTGCAGTTTAGAAATTTTGCATGCTATTTTATGATGATTTTATGCTTAAAAAAGGCCTATAATTTCTAGATATGGGCATGAGATGTTGGACATAATAGTTTTCAGAATCCAAATATGAGAACGTGGCTAGATGTACATGTGTTATTTTTTTTTTTCTAATGTGTGTTTTAGCTCGTATAAGTACATAAATTGGGTTGTTATCATATATGAAAAAAAAAACTAGTAAAATTATCTAGAAAACCAGTTTTTGACAATGGAGCTATAATGTGCTTCATGTTATACATATTTTTTTAAGTGAATATATGCATGCACCTTTCAGATGTTAGACGAGGATGGACATGCATGCTGTGTCTAACTGTGTTGCATGCGTCAAATTTTTCAGCAAGAAGTTTTCTACATATCATAGTAGTTAATTGGATTTACCCCAAACTAGAACACATTTTTAAGTCCCTAAAATAACTTAAAAAACCAATTAGCAACTAGAATTGCTAAATAATAATAATAATACTGCCTGATATCGAGTAATCCTTTTTTTCTTAAAGAACATTTGACATCATAATCACCCCATGTTATCTCTATCTCTTAGATGGTTGCCAAGACAAGTAGGCCATCAAAGTTAGGAAAATGCTTGAGGTCTACACATAGGACTTGAAATGTGGCTTTTAGTCGTTTGATCTAATACTGAATACAAAGGGTAGAGAAACCATTTAATTATGGCCTTTGAAACTGTAGGAAACATATGAAAGCACGAAAACTAAGATAGATAGTAAATTGAAGAAGAAAGAGATTCACAGACAACACTTATTAAGGCACATAGTAATCCATGTCTTTATGATAGATTTTGCCTCCCCAACGGTGCGCCCAGTTTGCGACAATCTAACCCCGAGATACAACAAGAAGTCTTGCTCTTAGCCCTCGTGTTGTGCACTCAGCGTCTAGGCCTACTGCTACGAGTACCACCACCGTAACCCAAAGAGAAGAAGATCGGGGGAAACTCAGAAACTAAAAAAAGAAATTTGAGAGAGTAGAGATTATTTGTTGTTGTGTGTTTCTGGAGGGAGAAATCTTTGTATTTATAGCCTTCAGAACTATAACATTCAGAGGATATTACGTTATGTTGAAACCTCCACATTAGAACCGATGCGAGATATGCGATCGAGGGATTGTTGCGCACGACTCACAATCGTTGCCCACGACTCCCGGCTTGCTTGCGATCATGATCTCAGGGATCTCGCGATCGTTGCAGCAGCAAAAAGAAAACATGAAAATAATATTAAAATTAATTTAACACTTGAGTGACAAAATCTAGGTCCATGTGGGCGCACCCACGAGGCTCCAAACTCGAAATTGTATCCCCTGCGCGTGCGTTACATGTGCGCACACACCCGGTTAAAGCGTTTCTGACTCGATCCTTGGTTCAATTGAGTTGAATCGCACGACGTGCGTATATAATCCCACACTAGATCTCAAGTAGAGAGATACACATGTTTCATTAAACCCAAAAGGTTTGGAACTCTATCCAATGCGGGACAAACAAAAGGCCTTCAAGTGCTCCCTCTTTATAATTCAAAAGCAAATTTTAGATTAAAATAACTAACATTCCCCACATGAAACTGAATTTTGAAAGAAATAAAAATCAACAAAAGAAAATTCTCATCTAGGTAAAGTGCATAAGTTGAAGATGTCTTCCACATTTGAACCTTTACTTAGTGATCATGAGTCTTATCAAAATAGAACCAAAGTGACATTAGTGTTGAACTTTGAGACTTTATACACATAATATGTGTTTTAACTTGCACAAACTGGTTTGCACATTGTGGTCATGTGCGAACCTCGATTTCTCTGAATGCTTCTAAGAACTGCCTAGATGCTCATAGGAAGTGATCCCACTTTCACACCCAAACATGTGAGTTCTTCAAGAATATTCTGCAACAGATATGCTGCTTAATTTTCTATAAACTCATTAAGAGATACTCTCATCATCTTAACATTGCAGATTAGCATTATACCATCATAGGATGGGGCTATATATTCATTCTATAGTGCTTATCAAATCATTCTTCAATTTTGTTTTTACCCATTGAATCTCTTCTTGGTGCTTCCAATCCAAGGTTGGGTGTCCATTGAGATGACTTAGTTCATAGGCTTTAGCCCTATTCCCCTCGCTGTCTCTAACACTTGTCTTCTCGAAAGACCTCTAGTTAGAGGATCTACCAGATTCTTTTTTGATTTGATAAAATCAACTGCAATAACTTCATATTTCTGCAATTGCTTTATTGTGCATGTGTCTGGATTTCCCATTTATGTTTGGATTTTGGCAACTTGACTATCATAATGAATGAGTATCACATGAACTAGCTTATTCCACACTTTGCAAGTAGATTCCTAAGTCAGTTTGCTTCTTCTCCAGTGAGGGCAAGAGCTATGAACTCTACCTCCATAGTCTATCGTGAAATGCAATAGTTTGCCTGGTGGAGTTCCAAGCGACAATAACTCCAGCAAGTGTATAAATGAACCCACTTGTGGCGTTGGTCTCTTTAGCATCTAAGATCCAGATTGCATTACTATACCCTTTCAAAACAGACAAATATCCGCTATAGAATAATCCATGGGATATTGTGGTTTTGAGATATCTCATTATTCTTTCTAAGGCATTTCAATGAGAATTGTTCAGTTTGCTAGTTTACCGAATAAGCCTTTTAACGACATAGACTATATTAGGTTTCATACGAGTCGCAATGTAGTTTAGACAACCAATTACTTCAAAGTATTTGAGTTGTGCCACATTTACATTTATTTCTTACTAACCGGATACTAGAATCAAAAAGAGTGTTAACAAATTAGCAACCAAGAGTAGTTAAATCTCTAAGGACTTTTTTACATATAATGAGCTTGGGAGACCAATTTCTTGATGTGTATGTTCAATTTTAAATCCTAAGATAGTATATGCTACTTCTAGATTTATCATATCAAAATTATGAATAAGAGCAATTTTGTTCATTAATCACATTTATGCTAGTACCAAATATATAAGAATATTATTGTTTGGTGGGAAAAATTGAAGGCGTGTAAATTCTTTATTTGACTGTAAATAAAGTTACAATGGATCAATAATCCGATTACAAGAGAGGGAAGATATTCAAGCTCAAATCCTCCCTTTGTTTAGTGCTGGGTTCTTGATGTAACGATGGAAAGTGAGTCTTATTTTCTGTTGACCAGATGAACACGATCTTTTGGGAATCTTCTCTTTGGACGGTGGACGAAGTAACACAGCTTCTATCCAATAAAAATCTCAAAGAAACTTTAGGTAAGAACAAACTTGAACTCAACAAATTGTTAAAAGAGTTTTACTCTTTTGTATTTCTCAGCTGGAGATTCTGGTCTTTCTAAGGCTTACCACCAAAATTCTTCTGACTAAAGCTTTCCACCCCTCTTCAGTAGCAAACTGAGCTATTTATAAGGGTTTCAGGGGTAAAACCGTCCCCTAAAAACACTCCATAATGGGGGTTAACTCCCTCATTACGTGGACAGTAATTGACCGAGTAATGAGGGCAGTTATTGCCGAGACGCGGGCGTTAAGCCTCGCGTTTTGCTGTTGAGGTAATGCTTGAGAAACGCGAACTTCAAGTCTGTGTTAAGCTTCCTGTGAGACGCGGGCTCGGGCTCTGCGTCTAGGTATTACATGGATGACTGAGACGCAAGTTCCAAGCTCTGCGTCTTAGCATTGCAGTAAAGCAAAGACGCGAGTTTCGACTCTTGCGTCTTGGTACCTCAGTGATGCTGAGACACGGTTTTCAAGTTCTGCGTCTTGGTTATTGTAGTAACATTGAGACGCGGGTTTCAACCTTCAGGTCTTGGTGCTGCGCTAGTGGCTATGCTGCCTTGCGTCTGGAGTTTGGACTTTGCTTTCTGATGACTTGTCCTCAGTGATTTTTGGACAGTCTACGGAACCCCCTTCAAAGTTTTCGATGCTCTGTGGTTGGCTGGGACGGATTTCGAAATACTTTGGACTTTGGTTGAATTCATGCTTCTCATGATTGGATTGACAATCATTTGAGATGCTCTGAGCTTGATTCTGTCCGGAATGTGGTCTTCGTGAGTGTATTGTAAAACCCTTTGAGGCCACCAGAGATGATCGTCATGAGTGTCTAGATACGCAGTCCAGACCTCCTCAGTGCTCTAAGCTGGTTGTTGGTGTACTGTTGAACCGGGGGTAAATGGTCGTCAGCTTGTGCAAGTGTACTGTTGAACTGATTGCAGAAGTGAAGACTAAATGCAAGTCTTGTAGACGCCAAGGTCATGTTGCTTTAGAGACGCGGTCCTCATTCGAAGTGGAGACACGTCTATTACTTTGCTGAAGAGGTGCGACCTTTGAAGGGACGCGATTTTTAAAGTGAAGACGCGGCTTTCACTCTGTTGAATAGACACAACTCTTACTTTATTGAAGAGACGCAACCTTTGGAGGGACACGACTTTATTAAACACGAGACCCGCGTTCTGGGCGCGTTGCCACGTGTCTAGCGGAGTTGAAGGGACATCTTTCCTTTAACGCATGAAATTCGCATCTGTTCAAGACGCGTGCCACGCGTCGGGCAAAGATTGGGCCTCGAGACACGCGCCGCGTATCTCTGCACATTACTGTGCCTATAAAAGACAACAGTCTTTCAAGAGTCATCATTAGACTCTTCTTCTTTTCCGCTGAGCCTTGTGGCAAGAATTAAGAAAAGCTTAAAGCTTTTTTCACTTTTCTTCGTCTTTAACACCGATTCTACAGTTGAAATGGCACCAAAGACCAAGTACGTTGTCTCGTCCTCGAGCGTTGTCGTTCCAGAGGTTCAAATGGGCGGTCCTTCCACGCAGGAAGCCCCCATTTTAGGTAGTAACACCATCTGAACTGGTTTCCACCATTGAAGGGGCTTAGAGAGTTCTCTTAACTCTTAAGTCTCTTTTGAATGTGAACCGCCAACGCGAGGCTCATGCCTGTGTTTGATTTTCAGACGCGGCTCTTGCATTGGTAGGCAAGACGCGGGTCTGACGACCTCTGCGTCTTGCTTCATCAATTTGAGTCCGTACGCGTTTGTCGAATGCGGACCTCGTTGAGCCTTGCGTTTTGATCACAATATTCAGGATTTCTCTAAGCGAGGAAGGTTCAGACGCGGACTTCATAGGATCCTCGCGTCTTCAAGGTCAGGAGCGGGTTTCACTGTGTCTCGCGTTTGAGTCTGACACTTAGAAAAGTTTCTAAGTAGTGGATTTTGAAAAGTGGGCTTCATGCAAGCCTCGCGTCCTTAAGCTTAAACGCAGGTTTTGTTGATTTCTGCGTTTGTATTCATTCCCGCGTTTGAGTTTCAAACACTTAGCCATTTTCTTTTAAATTTCTGACTAAGTGTTGTCTTCTTTGCAGTGCGATATTCTTCTAGTCCTCTGTTCAAGAAGTGCCACTTTGGGCACATAGGTGGCGCTGATCCGAACTTGACCTTTGTGCTCCCGAGGACTGCTTCTGTGACTACTGGAAAGTCAAAGGAACGAAAGGATAGGATCAGCAAGGCCAGCATGTGGACGCTTCGAGAGATCCTTTCTGATAGCCAGTTTGAGTCGGATTCCCGCACTCTGCTAAGAAAACCTGCCTTCTTCTTTGGTGACTCAGTCGAAGAACATGAAGCTGCCCTTTTATGATGGGAACTACAAATGGCTCCGTCGAATTGGTGATCGAAAGTTCTTCCTTCCAAATATGGAGAGGACGTATCTCCTAGCTTATCTGCAACACATGTCTGTGCGTCGGATAATGGATTGGGACTTGGTCAAGTCATATTCTGGAGTCTCCTTGGGCAAGATAGGTGTCCATGAAGCCTACACCGTCGGACATGAGAGGTGTGTGCTGGGGTTGCACGCTAGCTTGGTCAGAATTGAGTATCCGAAGGGAGAGACCCCCCAGCTTGGAGCCACTTTCATTCAACAATTCCTGGAGGTGGGGAGTGACTTCCCTTCTGAATTTCGTGCCACCGGCTGGATTCATTCTACTGACAAGCACTGGTGGTGTAGAATGGTAGGGTTTATCTTGGCAGAACTTGGTGACCTTCTGCTACAGGCTAGGCTGTATGAGGCTGTTAGAACTGTTCAACACGGCCTTCCGTGGAGCACGCAACACTTTTACGCTGTCCTGGAGCATTACAATTCAGAAACTTGCACCTTCTTCACCTCATGGAGGAAATGGGACTCGCCCTTCATTAGATGTATGAAGTCTCAGGGCAAGTGATTGGAGATGCCCCTTATTAAGAGTATGTCCCGACCTCTGAGGAGCTTCACCTTTTGAGGAAAGAGGATCCTCAGGTGTACGAGACATATTAGGAAGTGCTGTGCCACTTTCACATCTACGGGCAGATATTCACCTAGAGGAACGGGGACGTTAAGCAGATGTCCTGGGTGAGCTATTTGTTCAACGACATAAATGAAAAATCTGGTTCAGTGACTAGTCTGGCCCCCTGCACTGATGAGAAAATCGTTGAGAGGATCAGTGCCTCCACAAGTTCTTACACCACTGAGTCGAATGAGGACACTTTCAAACCTGATACGGTTTTTGAAAGTTTTCATTACTAGGCCCGGATTTTCATCTCTGGCCGGGCTCTACTGGCGGGTTTCCTCATGCTATGGCTGAAGCGTTGCGTGGTGCCAACGCTACCGCATGAAGTAATCATTACCGACGTGGTATACCCGGCGGTCTTGCTAGCCCACGGGAAGTCTATCACCCTCCTTCCAGCGATGGTAGCCGGGATACAGAGCGGGCTGCGCGCATTAGCAAAGAGTTTCTGCCAAGTGGAAGCCATTATGGACGCAGAGGGCCACCCTGTTACGGATTCTAACGCTCATCCCTTGGTCAAGACTCCCAACCACAGGGTCGAGCTCCCATATACGTACCTGATGGCCTGGTACGTCATGCACTGCCCATCATTGATGACGGCGGTATATCCTTCCGAGGGTTTCACACCGTACGTGCAGCGATTGGAGAATTCAAGCTGGCTGCAATATTATATGTTCTATATTCGGAAGACGATTCTGAACGGGAACAACTATCAGCTGAACAGGTGCTTCCTCGAGATTCATGATGCATCTTACGGGGACAGATTTGCAGATTCTGAAACCCCAGATGGCTTCACTTGTTTTCCTCCAGTGTCTTTTGGTGGCTGATCAACATCTGGCCCGGGTATTTGGTGTTTCGACAAGAGATTCCTGCACATTGGAGCTTTATATGCCTTGCCGGTTTGCCCGACAGTTTGGTTATGACCAGATGTACATTGGCAACCTAAATCCACGTCTTCGCTTCAGTGGGAATCTATTTGAAGGAGTTTTGGCCTTGTATTACAGCGTAGCGGGGAGAATCAGAGCTATCTTTACCCTTCCTCACAAGACTCCCAATTTTTATGCTAGTTTTGGCTTTTGTTCGTGGTACTTCATGGCGAATCAGGTGCTCGGGTTTGGAATAAATACTTCGTGTATCAGGGGCATCAAGTCCACGTGCAAAACCAAGTTGGGGTCCAAGGGTTGCCAGATGCGGGGGATGAACGAGTTTCAAGAGGCAGAGAAAGAGGAGGGGCGCGAGTCTAGGAGGGAGGTCAGCCGAACAGGGACAGCCGCTGTGGAGCCGAAGCCTCAGAAATTAACAGCTAAGGAGCAACCTGTCAAAAGGAGTCGGCAAGCTGTGGCCAAACGTTCTCGTGGCTCTACTTCCCAGGGTGAGCCTAGTCCGAAGAAGGCCAAGAGGGGATCTAAGGCTGAAGCTTCGATACCCGAAGTAGTCCCTTCTGGTACTGAGGAGCAGGAGGAGAAAGAAGAAGAAGAGGAGGAAGTCCCCACTCTTCGCTCCCGAGGCCTGCGTAGTAGGGGCCCTGCGATCCTAGCGGAGGGAGAGTCTGTGGGTGAACCTGTCATGGCTGAAGAGGTTGAGCGATCTGAAGTTGACTTGGTGGGGAGGGATGAAGTTGAGATTCCGGGAGTCTCAACTCAGCCTGGACCTTCTTCAGCTCATGAGAGAAGGGTAGAGGTGCAACAACCCGGGTCCCCCAGTGTAGTGATGCCTACCTCGCGGGTTGTTGAGCCCAGCCCTACTACCGGGGTACTCAGTGGTAAAGCCCCAATCACTGAGGCTTCTTTGGTTCGATTGTCTTCTTCATCATCTGAGGAACATGAATATTATTCTGGCGAGGAAGTCGACTTTGGCGATGAACCCACTCTTCCTGACACGAGTAAATTCTCGCATATATCAGAGGAAAAGATATAGGGATACGTCCCTCTGATGGTTTTGCCGACAGCAAAGATTGCCACTACTGAGGGTATTTCTTTTGTCCTCCTTAATTGGTTCTCCATTAAGTAGAGATAATCTTTTAAACCTTTCTTTTAATTTTCTTCTACAGGGGCGGCTACTGGTAGCGAAGCCACAACTACTTCTCATATTGAGCAGATGATTCAGGGACTGGCCCAGCAGTAGGGTCTCGAAGTTCCCACTACCGGGGTATCTCGTGAGGGTGCAACTGCTGAGGTTGGGGAGTCCTCATCCTCAAGTGGCTTATCTAGGGATTTGTCATCTTCAGATCCTCAACTTGGGAAGAGGATACAGACTTGTTGAATACTCTTCTTTTCATCATTACCACTGACATTAATGTTATGGTTTGCAGATAGCGCTGGGGTAGCTCAGGTAGAGGATCCTGCGGCAAGCATTGGCGTAGAGGATAGCGCAGTTCAAACTTTGGCCCGTGAACCCAGTGCCGTAGAGTTTGCTGCTGCCTCTGTTGTCGTGGAGGCTACCACAACATACGTCCCGGAAGTGTTAGCCTCGGCCGCGTTGTTAGAAGAGCCTGTTATCGGCATCGTCCTTGCACAAGTTGAGTCGACTCTCATTTCTGTGGGTGTTACTCGTCCCGTCATAGAGATGGGATCCGAGAGTGCACGGGCAGGGTTATCTCCAGCCACTGACATCATGGAGGAACTAGCGCGTCAAATGGTGCAACAATTCTTCGCCTCTATGAAGTCTTGTATTGAGTTGGTCCTTTCTGGGGGTAGTTCCTTCGAATTTGCTCGGATACTTCTTAAGAATCAAATCGAGAACATCCGCCACACTGGAAGCCCTGCGCAAGCTAGGGCGTATATGGTACTGGTTGAACAGCTGGGGAGCTGCCTGAGGGAGTTGAAGACCCTGGAGAAGGCTAGCTCGATGGATGAGGCTCGGTCGATACTGGGTAAGCTCCTCGCCGCTTAAGAACATGAGCGAAAAGAGATGGAGGAACAGATGGCTGAAGAAGCCCGTAATCTCTAGCACTTTCAAGCCGACTACCGAAAATTGGTTGACGATTCGAAGGAATCTGAGGTCGTCATTCAAAGTGCGGAGCAAATCATCGCCACTGCTCAGGTTGCTATTGCTAAGGCGCAAGCCTTGATTCAAGTCAACGAGTAGAAACTTGCTGTCGCCAGAAAGAAGCTAGAAGAGCTGGAAACTGCTAAGACGCAGGTTCAAGAGAACCTTGTTGCTCATTCCTTTAGGTTGGAGTCACTTCAGTCACAGCTGGCTACGAAGAGATTCTTGTCAGAGGAAGAGTTACGAGTTCAGGCTTTGGCGGAAGCCGAGAAGGCACGTCAGCAGGAGATGCAGTGCCCCGAGAATGGATCTATTCTTTAGCGGAGCAGGATTATTAGCCTCCTCCATTTTATATTTCCCCGTTTTTCCATAACACTTTATTTGTCAAATAAGAGTGTTTGTGTTACTTTTATCATTTTTGAGTCAAATAATAAAAGTTATCAAATTCTTGTCTTGTCTTTATCCTTTCTTTGTCTTTGAGAATTAGACGGACTCTTTGTTGCTTGATCAACTCAGCTTTCATAGACGTAGCCTTGACCGTTTGTGAAAACGCAGTCCCTAGTCGTTTTGTTAGGTCACAGTCATGAATGATAAACTTAGGCTGTATTGAGTTCATAATTGAGACACGACTCTCATTTGTAGTGGAGATGCGGACATGAGAAATGCGACTCTGAACTGTTAATGGCGACGCGGTTCTGGCTCATCAAGAAAGACATGCGAATCTCAGATCTTTGGCAGGGACGCGGATCTGGCTTAAGAGAGACGTGACTCTGCCCCCTTAAGAGGACGCGGCTCCGATACGCGAACCTGCGTTTTTGATAAAGGGGACACGACCTTCAAGTTTATGAAGGATGCAGACTTCTGGATGCGGCCCTTGAGTCTTTGCAAGAACGTGGACTGCGGGACGCAGCCTTCGAGTCTTGTGAATGGACGCGAACTTCAGGATGCAACTCTGAATTATTGTGGAACATGGTCCTGGTTTACTAAGGAGACGCAGCTCCGGTTCCTTATGAAAGGACATGGCTCTTGATCGCTTAAGGAGGCGCGACTATGGTTCTTTATGAAAGGACCCGGCCTTTAAGTCTGTGCAAGAACGCAGACTTCGGGACGCGACCTTCATTTCTTGTGAATAAACGCGAACTCCAGGACGCAACTCCGAAGCGTCACATGCAATCCGTCTTAAAGATCTTGTTAGATCTTTTAATACCAAGTTAGCGTTGGCGGTTGGGGACTTGTGTCATTGGTGTTTCCCGGAGCGACAATCCACGTGTCAGCTCCGCATTGGATTTGATGTCCGTGCAGGCATTAAGGCTGATGGCTTTGATTTTTATGCCATTAATTATAAGCCTTATGGCTTGCCTATAAATAGGCCTTAGCCTCTTAACAGTCCTTTATCTAGACTGTTTTTCTTTGCGAACATGTGTTCTGAAGGACTTCATCTTGATTTGTTTATCTTCTCTTCAAGGGCACGTGTTCTAATGAACAACAAGAACTCAAAATTCCATGCTTTTCTTCAATCTTCTCCGAAGATTATCACTGCCAAGTGATTTCAAGATCAAAAAGTATTGTTTTAAGTGCTTTTACGACCGCGCCTTGATGAATAAAGTTCAACTTCTAGAGAATTCTTTCCCGAGTAGGAACTATTTGTCGCCATGAAATACTCAGTCTCCCTGAAGTTCTCTTTTCCCGTCCATTGAAGAGATTTGATCTCTTGATCTCCTCTTGAAATCTGATTGATGCGCCCGTGTTCGGTAGACGCGTCTTTCAGACTTCTTGATTGAACGCGAGCTTATTGACTTTAAACTCTATGTCATAAGTTCTTCGAACGCGAGTGTGATAAGCTCTGTGTTTGGATCTTGAAACAGGAGCTTTGTATATGAAGCTCACGTTTGGGTTCTTGACTTAGAAAATTCTAGCTCTCTTGAGACCTCTGGATGTGGACGTGGCCGCCCCTGCGTCTCAGACGAGTATTTGGATCTTGAAACGCGAGCTTTGTATATGAAGCTCGCGTTTAGGTTCTTGGCTTAGAGAATTCTAGCTCTTTACCTCTGGATGTGGACGTGGCCGTGGCCGCCCCTGCGTCTCAGATGCGAGTATGGCAACCTTTGCGTCTTGGAGTCACCTCGGGCAGTTTTTAAGACCTGCGTCTGCATTCTTGATTTATGCCTCGCGTCTCACATCTCGGACGCAAGTTTAAAAACAGACTGTATTTGGATCCATATTCTCTGCATCGGTTAACTTTGCGTTAGGAGTTCATGACTTCAGTCTCGCGTTTGCACCTCAGATTTTCTATTCCTATCTTCGCAAAAGTTTAACCTTTTGGTTTTTGTTCCTTGCAGGTTCTGACAGCCTCAGTCAGTCTTCTGCGTTTTCGTTTGGCTCAAAGGAGAATATTTCGACTAGCCAGCTTGTTCGATTGGCGAGCGCTCGAGAAAACAAAGCTCCTGTTCATAGGCAAGCTTGGTTCATGGGAGACTATTTGGACCAGCCAGCCCGTTCGAGCTCTCGGGAAGTCAGAGCTCCTGTCCATGGGTGAGGAGGATTCGCGCAGTTACTGATATCCATCAAGGCCTTATTGGACATGATGCACCAGCAATGCCCCGGGTTTGTTATGGTCACAATGGGTATGGTGGTGGGTATGACGACCTTGAAGGTCACAGGAAAGAGGACGTCACCAGTAAGGTTTCATATCCTCTCTTTGCCAATTTTGATTAAGATCCAGCTTTCTGGTGACAAAATCTGCCATTAAGCGAAGGATTACAGCCCACACCAGTTGGTCGGGTGGAATCAGGATGCTCCCCTGCATTTCGACCTTGAGAAACACCATTATTCTCAATTAGCGACGAGCTTCTTCAATGTTTACATCATGCATCATGATGTAACCAGCACTCGATGTCTCAATACTGATCAATTGTGATATGATCCAGTGGAGGAAGAGAGGAATCTTTCTTCGGCGTTCTCCCAAACATCTTGAATTTGGAGTGGTGTAGATGTTTTAAGGAGTGAGTGCAACCTTTCACTGAGCGAGAGGTCTTCTTTGTACTCCTTTGGTATAACATTCAATGTTATTGTATAAGAGAGCACCTTGTATCGCTTTTATATGTTTAAATATCAATAAAAGTAACACTTTTTTCTGTCTTCTTATATGTCTTGAATTTCTTTTTGCATTGAAAATCAGACAAATAGAAGTAGGAACTTTTGACTTGCTAGAAATGCGATAATTAACTTAGTAAGTCAAAGTTAGGAAAAAATTCCATTTCAGGAATTTAAGATTACTGTTAGAGGTGTGATATTAACTTGACAGGAGTGAGATAGTTTCTGTGGACTTGCCAATCCACAAATGAGAATGATAAGTGAAGTTTTCATCCTCACAGAGGATATGACTGAGTATTCATCAGAGATTTAGTATTAACGTAATTGGGACTCAGTTGGGGATTTGATAGAAACACTGTTAAAGATGTAATATTAACCTAATGTGCTTTTTTAGGGGGACCTACTATTCCGTTGATGAGAATAACAAGTGAGACTAGACCCGTTGGGGATCTAGGAGAAGTTTTACCGTTAGAGGTATAATATTAACTTAACGGGTTGAATCAGATTTTATCAGAGGTGTGATATTAACTTGACAAGAATGTGAACTAGAGGTGTGATATTAACTTGGCTCAACGGGAATTTCAGCTTCATTTGGGAAAACTGAAAACATCACTGTCATAGGTGTAATGTTAAACTTGGCAGTGAAGGTAATGCTACAGGTGTAATTTTGAACTTGGCATTAGTCATCTCGACTTTGATAGGGAAGTTCGAGAGAAAGTCATTGTCATAGGTATATTGTTGAACTTAACAATGAACTGGACGCTAGAGGTGTGTTGTTAAACTTAGGATCGCTCATCTCAGCTTCGATATGGAAGCCTGAGAAAAAGTGACTGTCAGAGGTTTAATATTGAATTTGACAGTAACTTAATCACTGTTAGAGGTGTGGTGTTAAACTTAACAGTAATTTGTCAGAGGTGTAATATAACATGATAGGAGTTGATTTGCGATATGAGCAATTTTGAGGACTTGCCATTCTATTGATGAGAATTGGCAAGTGGAGTTTGGAATGTCAGAGGTAGAGTGTTAACTGGATAAGAATTGATTTGCGATATGAGTAGTTTTGAGGACCTGCCATTCTATTGATGAGAATTGGCAAGTGGAGTTTGAAATGTCAGAGTTGTAGTTGTTAACTTGACAAGCTTGGAGACTTGTGACTCCATGTGGGGGAGCGACAAGTGAAAGATTGTACTCGCTGGGGAGTATTGAAACTTTTCACTGTTAGAGGTGTAGTATTAAACTTAACAATGATTGAGTCTGTGGACCTACCGCTCCATGAAAGAGAATTGGTAGGGGACTCTTAGTAGAAAAATAAAATGAATTGTCAGCGGTGTAATATTAACGTGAAATCATTAATTTCCTGGGGACATGGGAGGTTCGCCGTTAGAGGTGTAATATTAACATAACAGCTGAGATTTTTTTTTGAGTTTCGTTGTCAGAGCTTTAATATTAACTTGACTGAATCCACTAGGGATCGGGAAATCTGGTTTGTTAGAGGTTTACTGTTAACGTGACAAGTCCCAGCTCATTTCGTTGGAGAAATGAATCCAGGTATTTTGTGGCCCTACCTTCTGTGGAAGAAAATTAGTAGGAGATTTTGGAGGAGATGATGGGACCAAGTCCCTTAGGATTTTTAGCAAACCCTCAGCTATTAATGGATTTGGTGTGCCTTTACCAACTACCGTTTGAATTAGGCTTGCCATGCTATTCCCCTCAGCATGATGAGTTGTCGAAGACTTATGTTGGGCTTAAAAGCCAACATTTTCCTCTATCCTTAGCCATTGGAGGCGTCGAATGTCTATAGGTACACTAGAGAAGAGTAACAAGGGTAAAACCGAAGTCTTGCACTTTGTTTCTTCTTCAATATTTATATCATGCATCATGAGGTAACCAGTGCTCGATCGGCTCAACGTTGATCGATAGTGATGTGATCTAGTGGAGGAAGAAAGAAGCTTTTCTTTGACGTTCACCCAAACATCTTGGATCTGGAGTTTTGATCAGAGGTGTAGTATTAACCTGATCAAAAGAAGAATGCTATCAAGGTTAGTATTTCTTCAAGAATCTCCGTTGATCGGCATCATGAGCATATCACCGTTTGGGGTTGTGAGACGGTATATTCCATTTGAGTACACCGACTCCACTACAAATGTTCCTTACCATTTAGGTTGGAATTTCTCTTTTGTCTTATGTGTCATTACCATGTGTCTTCTGACGGCTAAGACAAGGTCGCCTTTCTTGAAAGTTGACTTTCTTGTTGAAGGCTCTGGTAATTCGAGCTTGATAGAGCTCAATTTGCTGTTGAGTTTGCAGACGTTTATCATCCAAAGCCTCCAGCTCTTGGAGTCGCAGTCGATGCTTCTCCTTATTTGTCATCTCTACCGTCAAGGCGACGCGTAGAGATGGGATTTGAATTTCCAGTGGGAGTATAGCTTCACACCCATATACTAAGTGGAAAGTGTAGCTTTCGTCGGGGTTTGAACCGTCGTGCGATAGGCCCATAGGCATTCACCTAATTTGTCGTCCCAGTCGCGTTGACTTTTCGAGACGAATTTCTTGAGGAGTTCCAATAGTCTTGTTGAAAGCTTCTGCAAGGCCGTTAGCGGCTGGGAAGTATGCCGTGAGGACAAACTCTGAATCCTGAACTTATTGCAGAACCTTTGAAAAGCTTGGCTGACGAACTGGGGCCCATTGTCATGAATGATCAGTTATGGCACACCAAAGCGGTAAATGACGTGATATTTAATGAATTTGATCACATCAGATGCCTTTACCTCCCTCAAGGGAATAGCTTCAACCCATTTAGAGAAGTAACCGGTTATAGCTAAGATGAACCGATGTCCTTTAGATGAAGGTGGGCTGATAGGGCCAACCACGTCCATTCCCTACATCTCAAATGGCCAGGTTGAGGTTGTAGAGCAATGATGTTCTGGTGCTTGATGGATGAAGTCACCATGGACCTGACAGGCGTGACATCGCTTGGCATAAGCGATGGCGTCAGGGATCATCTTAGGCCAATAATACCCCAATCTTCGGAGTCGATCCCTAAGCTTCGTGCCAGGCTGATGAGCTCCACACATGTCGTCATGCGCTTCTTTGAGTACTCCATGTGCCTCCTTCTGTGACAGTCAGCAGAGGAGGATCCCATCATGCGATCGGCGGTACAGTGTTCGCGTGATTGCATTGTAGTAGAATTTAAGGGCTTTCTTTCTAATGGCAGCCGCCTCTTTGGGATCTTTAGGAAGAATGTCGTACAGTGCATAGTCGATGTATATGAATCGCCAATCCTTGATCTCTGGACCTGTTGAAGTCTCTATAGCTTCGTTAAATTGACGGTCTCCCGTCAGCTTTTGGTGGTCTTCAAAAGCGAATCTTGGGCAATACAGATCATGACTGTATACGAGTATTTTCTCTACTACTCCGGCTGGAAAAGCCCATGAAGCAGTGAGAGATGCCAGTGCCTCTGCATGCGCATTTTGCTGGCTAGGTACATGGTCGATGAAAAAGTTTTTGAACCTCTTAGCCATGTAGATAGTTGCGTTATAATAGGGTACTAAGTCTTCATGTCTGACCTCGTACTCCCCGAACTTGGTTAACGATGAGTTTAGAGTCACTGTATGCTTTGAGACTTTTACCGTCAATCTCATCGGCGATTTGCATTCCGATCAAGAGAGCATTGTATTCTGCTATATTATTGGAATATGGCTCAGTTAATGAGAATGCACGAGGGATTACGTAGTTCTGTGGGGAGACAAGGACTACCCCCACTCCTGCTACGACATTCCCTCGTGGGCCCGTCCTTGATGCACCATCGAAGAAGAGCTGCCACACCTGTCCTTCGAAAGATGTCTGAGTCAGACAAACTTCGGCGACCTCGTCCGGGAGGTCCTTATAAAGTTTGGTCACCCTTGGATCTGGATGCTCAGCCAGGAAATCTGCCATCGCCTGTCCCTTCACGGTTTTTTAGGGTAGGAATTGCATCTCATATTGGGAAAGCAGTATGACCCATTGCTAGTCGACCATTTAGTGACGATGGTTTTATCATAAGCAACCTTAAAGGATTGACTTTTGATACGACATGTATGCTTTGGCCCATCAAGTAATGTCGCATTTTCTGGACGGCGAACACCAACGCCAAACATTCCTTTTCGATTGGGTGTTACCGATGTTCGGCTCCGATCATAGTTCTACTCAAATAGTAGATTGTCTGCTCATGTCCTTGATGATTATTCTGGACTAGTAAAGCTCCCAAGGAATAATCCATCGCTCGAACATATATCAGGAAAGATTTTCCTAAAATCGGAGCTGTAAGGACAGGTGGTTGCGTGAGGTATCGTTTGATCTCCTTGAACGCTTGTTGGCAAGTATCGTCCCAAATGAATGAGACACCCTTCTTCATTAATTTGGTGAAGGGTTGGCATCTTCCCGAGAGATTGAGATAAACATCCGGATGTACGCTAGTCGCTCTTGCAACCCTCTAAGCTCTCTGAGATTCCTTGGAGGTTGCTTCTCCTGGACAACGCGGACTTTTTCTGGGTCGATGTGAATTTCTTTGGATGTAATCACAAAACCCAAGAATTTA